>KK106983.1:5501291-5612269 GCA_000611775.1 Umbilicaria muhlenbergii
GGGGGTGGGGGGCCGCAGGGGGAAGGGGTGGGCTAGGCTGGGGCAGCTGCGTGGCGTTTGGACGGGGGGGTGATAAATTGAATAGACTGGAAGGGCTTCTGGTGAGGGGTGCTGGGTAGAGTGTTCGTTTTATTAACATTATGGGTTGGGTCGGGTAGAAAAGTCACGTTAGAAGGATCTACTTTTCTGAGAAGTTGTCCGCTGTGTGCACAGGAAGAGAGTGACATGATGCTAGGAAAGATGGTGTTCCGGCATTGTAAGAATTTTCCTGAGAGTTGTTGTGGTTCTGGGACCTCGAATCTTTCCGGGATATGGCGGTATTACAGGGCAAGTGGTTCTGCTGTGTGGCGACCTCCAACGGTGCAAACGCCAGATTGTCACTCTTTCGATATTGCCTCATACAACATAGCCGTGAGCACAACATACGAACACAGTACGAACGAGGAAGCCTCCAGGTTGTGCCATAAAATGTGCGACTGCAATCATTGTTACTATGCTTACACTCAGCCCCCCCGGCACCATCATTACGGTTATTCTACCTCTCCTTCATTGAATCGCTCAAACCCGGACAGCAGTAACCAAATGAAATGAGAAACAAGTGCTCGAGATCCGCAAGTATCAAGCTGGGGTATTCAGGGCCGGCGCACACACTCCTCCACCCGCACCAATAATCCACCACCTCATATTACTCTTCTAACTCGGTACCTCCAACGCTTGTATCTATGCTTCTAGAGCCCTCTCCTCTTCGCGTCCACGTGTCTCTCCGTTTGCACCCGCGCCCTCCTCTTCCTCTTCTTCCTCCTCTTCTTCGCCATCATCGGCTTCGGTGTATTCTCGGTGCGCGCCAGCCGGGACCCAGAGGCCGCTCTCACGGTCCTTCATGGGCTGGTCTTGGCTCGCAAGGTCGACACCCTCACCCTGGGCACGGGCACCGCGGTTCTGTTGGCGACGCTGGCTGAGGTTGCGGGCACGGGTGCTGAGTTTGGAGGAGACGGCCGCGTTGGCGGTGACCCAGTTTGTGAGGGCGTCTTCGCAGTCTTGGATGATGCTGTTGTTGGGAAAGTAAATTAGCATGCCTATTCAATATACACAGTGCTTTCAGCTCGTAGAACAGTCAAATGTGGAACATACGCCTTGCTAGCCTCGTATCCGTCGTAAGAAACTCTCGTCTCGCCAGGTGTCACTGGGGTGTCATCGATCAACTCCAAAAGGTGCTTTCCGTATCCGGCAATGATGGCAAGTTTCTCGCTGTGCTCACGGAGAGCATCGAATTGGTAGGTGAAGGCAGCCTTGAGCTTCTCGCGGGTGATGTTGGAAAGCTGGGCCTCAGCAACCAGAGATTCGGCTTCGGCACGGACAAGCTCCTGCTCGAGAACGACAATGCGCGGGCTGTTGGGTTCCTTGTACTTGAGCTGAGCGATTTGGTCGGTGATCTTTTGCTTGCCTGGAATTGAGTAAGGTTAGCATTGGTTTGAGTTTTTCATAAAAGTATCTACTGGGAACGTACGATCACGGCTGGGCTGTACTGAAGCTTCGATGTTGCGAATGCTCTTGATGGTGACACGGTACTGGTCATAGCGGTCGACGAATTGATCTTCGAGCTCGCCAATCTCGTAAATCAGGACACCAAGCTTATCGGTGACATCTGAGACATCGTCGTCACATCCTTCACCCCAGATTGACAGTTGTTGCTGTCGACGTTTGTCAGCCTTGGTCCACGATCTGTTACTTTCGATTAAAGCTTACAGCAACTTCCATACGCTCTCTGCCGACGAGTTCCATGCTGCGCATGACGTTCTTCTCCATCTTTACGAGCGTGCTGAGCTTCTTGGCCAGCTCTGGGCCGAAGGCGCCAGCGGTGGATTTACGGAAAGCATGACCTGCACCACCTCAAAGAAGGGAAGAATGTTAGCCTGCGACATCGCTTTTCATGGCACCTTGCAACGATGGATTGCGGTTCAGCTCATGCTGTTCGACAGTAAACGCGTAAGATCACAAAACAAGGATTAGAAAAGACGGTACGATAATGAGGAGATCGGCGCGTGATCATGACATAGGAAGCTGTTGGATCCGAGCTCTTGCAGATCTCTCCGGACCAGACGCGACCTCATTGCGAACGACAAAGATTGCGACAGACAAGAATTGACGGCGCGCGCTGACATATGAGAGAGGACCACATCGAGCTCAGATCCATCATCGCTATCCTGTGCCATAAGAAGTAGTAACTCACCTAAGCTGCTCTTGCCGAAGAAACGACTCGTCTTGGTGGATGAAGTTGGTGGAGGTGGGTTCTGGATCTGCGACGCTGTCGGAGCGCGCGATTGGCGCATGGAGTAGGTACGATGCATGATGAGTGTTGTTTGTCCCTAAGGTCTATGTAGGGTGGTTGTCTGAAGCTCTGAGATCAGACGACGGTAGTGGCAGTGAAAGTTGCGATGGTATGTCAAAAGCAGTGGAGATTCGAATCTTCCGATTGATGTTGTCTTTTCGTTTGAGCAAGCGCCCTTTGACAGCCGGGTTCGCTGGGTGACGTCGTTAGTGTGTACTCCGTAGTGCGAGGCGCGCTGCCTAGAAGCTTCCAAGCGAGAGTGTCTGGAAATGAAAGAGACACGAATCGCAGATCGCTGCGGCCAATGTTTGATACTCCGATACACTCCACGTTGATGCCGGCGGATAGGGTGCAGTGTGCGGTCTCACTTACCAATTGATATGGGCGACACGACTTGATCGAAATGTGGGATGGTCAACGAATCTTGGGCGGTGCTTTGGTGCGTGCAGGAGGAAAGAGGGGTGGGAAGGTAAGGTGGTGAGCGTGAGGCGATGAAGATTGCTGCCTGTGAAGCAAAGTAAGCACGAGCACGCTCCCGTGCCTCTCGCCCTCTTTCAATCAATTTTCGATTTTCAATTCTCGGTAGCCGATCAAACCGAAGGTTGGCCGGGGGATTGCCTCGACGTCATCGGACAGATGGCACCGCTCTCGCCAAGAGTTGGACATTGCTCGTTGCGCCACGTCGTGCTTGTGATTGGCCTGCTCCAGCGCCACGACTACTCTTTCGCGCCGTAGGGCGACCGAGCGACGACTGATGTGCTTGTTCGAGTAAGGAGCCGCGTCCAGGATGGCGCTGGGCTCGCGGAGAAGCATGTGATGTGAAGCTGAAACGTTGGTACGAGTAAGGTAAGGCTGCCAGCTGTGCAAGTCAGGCACACCCCCTGAGGCACCACCATGCCAAGCGTGTTGCCTCCCGTCGGATGCGGACGGATCATCACTCCGGCCAAATCCGCCAGGTAGCACCCGTGAACATTCGACGCGGCCGAGACACAACACCGTCGCCCTGATTGGTCGTGTCGCATCATCGTTACATGATCTATCGTAGCCTAACGCAATGTGTGTACAGGTACGAGTACATCTGCCCTGCATCCCGTGGTATACAAGGCCCAGCCAAAGCAACGCTGCCGGTGGGAACCGTCCCGCCACCCACGGAGATATTCAAAACCACCCGAGGGAAAGATCGTCATGCCATATGTACCATATATCCGACCCCCCAAGCGCCATGCTAATTCGGTTCGACCCCGTAACCCCCATGGTCATGCCATCATTCAGACACCCGGTGCGGGGCCTTCCGTGCTGACCAACGTGGGTGCGATTCTCCGCCTCTTCTGCGTCGTGCTGCTGTCTTCCTTCTCCGACTCGCTGGCAGCGCCGGCGTCCCTCTTGCCCAGGATACTCCCGCTCACAGAGCTGGTTGCGCTGTGGGTATAGCCAGACATGGGCGTCTGCGGGGGAGTGGTCATCGGCAAGCCAACCGAGCCCGAGTTGGTCGCCGCTACACTGGGGACGTTCCCCAACGTTGGCGTTGGATTGGTCATGATGATTCCACCGGCCGTCTGCAATTGGGACGACTGCGTGGCGATCGATGAAGCTGAGTTGGACCGGGTGGGACTGGGTGGACGGCCAACAGGCAAGAAGGAGGGCGAAGGCGCCAATCCCGACGACGATGCATGCTTAACCAAAGACGGCGCCGTGACTGTCGTCGGAGTTGGCACTGGAGTCGTAGCCGCCGAAGATATCGAAGACGTGGCTAGCGAAGGGTGGTGTGCTGTCGGGACTTGACCGGTGTAGACCTGGCCCAGCTCGCCCGGGCTAAAAGAAAGGCTGGAACAGAACCCATCTGAAGATGCCATCAGAAGCGTGAGCCCGTCGTTTGACCTGGATTAGTTCTGGTCAGCGTTGTGACACGTAAGAAAGGCGCCGTTTAACGTACCATGTCAGATCTGTGAAAGTTGCAAAGTGCAGATTGCTGACAACACACAGTGGCGTTTGCTGTTGAGTGTCGTAGACAAGAACAGCATCCTGTGTTGCTACTGCATACACTATCCGGTATGGAAGCGCAAACGCCGGCGTTGGGGCTGCACTCGACGAGCCAGACTCGGCTTCCACGATTCTCGGGGATGAGGTGGGCCTTGGTATCTCGCTAGGCGACGGCATCGACATGCTGGACGGGGGCGGCTCCATGGCAGAGTGTGTGGTTGGGGCCCTCGACGGCACAGCTGGCTCAGGTAAGGCTGGTATAGCCTCGTCTGCCGATGAAGTATCCATGGTGATTTGCGTAGTTGTTTTGGTGCTTGGTCGGTGTGTGTAATAAATAGGGGAGCATTTTACTGCTATCGAGGGCTTTTTATGCCCAGGTAGATGCGCTACCGGAGGTTTGTTGAATCCAGCACGAGTATAAATGTACACGGTGTTGATAACATCGTCAACCGCTTTTGTCCCGTCAGTCGCCGATGGGTGTGATATCTTGTATTGACCAGCCGGCGTAAACAACAAGCTACCGTCGGGAGCGAACGTCAGACGTCGGAAGAAAGATGTGTAGGTCTCATTGGCATAGATATTGGCATTCTTGACCCCAAATGCTCCGTACGGGTTAGGAGAGTTCTCCATTGGTCTCACAGCTGGCAATGGTAGTGATGGAGCTGGTGATGCAGATCGTCGCATGGACGGAGACGAGCCAAAGGAGGATCGCCGACTGTGCGAGTATGCTGGTGGATTCATGGGGAGGGCCAGTGAGGTTGGTGTACCTGGCATTGAAGGTGCAGGAGACGCAGGTGCGAGGGACGCTGAGTCGGGCATGAATTGAGCTCGTGACGCAAACTCCTGTGGGGCTGGGCTGCTGGAAGATATCCGCCGTGGAGGCAAATCCATCTTTGTGATCTTGTTGTGCTGATTGAGAGTGAATTGGCCATCTTTGGTCTTGAGGTTGTAAATGTGAACGGAGCGATCGGACGATTGGGTCGCCACGAACTCATTCAAGGGATCCCACGCTACACCTTGGACGTAGTGGTTGTGCTCCGCAATCTGTCTGACCATTTGGCCTAACACGAGTGAGTAGGATTGGGATAGTCTAGGAGGATAGAGCGAAGCGTACCGGTCTGCGCGTTGTAGATGCGTGCAACGTTGTCCATGCTGCCAGTAATGAAGAACACCCCATCTGGGGACCAAGCCAGATCGTATATCTCGGAACCAAATGAGCGGCACATATGTTTGACTCGCCATGTCTCTTTGTCTTCAAGGCTATCCTCACCAAACGCCTGACTATAATTGTGTGTCTCGGAGGGCACCCATAGAAGGATATTTCCATCATCCCCAGCAGACGCCAGCATCTCCCCTGATATAAGTTAGCGGGCGAATATGGTGAAGCATTCGATGCAATAATACCCTTAGGAGCGAATCGAACGACATTGACCGCTTGAGTATGCTGTGAGCGATGTTAGCACGGGATCACGTAGTATAGTAGGTACAATGGCTTGCTTTGATGAGAGTTGTGAGGTAAGTGACTTTTCTTTCATCCCCTTCAAGCTCGACCTTCCACAATCTGATGTTATTATCTCCGCCAGCTGTAGCTAACCGACCTTTCCCATGCGGCTCGAAATGTGCTGAGTAGATGGGAGCATTCTCGTTATGCCAGGAGATCAGTAGCGGGGAAGCCTTCATTGTGCCGGTGTTCGTGCACCAGCCGTGGTGCTTTCAGTGCCAAGCACAATTGCGGATGTGGAAGTAGTGTATCTTCATACAGTGAAGGATTTATCACTTGGCCCCGAGGTCTCAAAGGCAGTAAAGGAGCAGTCGATTGGGGTTGAGCGGAGGGTTGTCGCGTATCCGATTAGTTGCGGGACGGCTTGAGAATTGTTGTAATGGAAGAAGAAGTGTAGAAGGAAGAAGAGCTGAGTTGAAGATGACAGGTTTCGGGCTGAGTTGAGTCTGTGTTGGATGTGTGACCAAAGACAAGCGGCTGGTGATTGATTCTTGCTCATGCAGTACCAAGCTCCCCGTCCCTGCTAAGGTATTCTCCACACCGCGCGCGTTTGGGAAGTCAATGTAGCCGCTTCATCGGGTATAGCGCCAACTTCTACTTTCTGCGTGCCGAACGTCGATCGAGCCTCAAGCTTATGGACGACGGACAAAACAAGTGGCAGTCTCCAGTTGGGGGCCTTCTCAGTATTACCTCGTACAACATCGAAAGCGATATATCTCAGTCCTTGGAGTAAATGTCGTAGGGATCCATGCCTTCTACCAGGTTCTCACACCCGGTCTTGATTGTTTGAGTGGTTGAGGGGCCCTCCGGCTGAGGACGGCCACTTGTTTGGCACGCAGGCCAGCCTTTGCTTTTCCACCTCACTGCAACTATTGGACGAGTACTACCCGGTACCTTAGAGAGAAAGCTACTGTTCCGCATCCCATCGGAAGACTCTGAATCGTGGCTGATTCTTACCACTGATGCGGTCAAACCCGCCGATCCGTTTCACCTCCCGGATGGATGATGGCTGATCATGTAGTATGTAGCGGACTGGCCGGGTATCGATACCGATCACCGTGACGATAAGGCAAGATAACCTCACACGGATCTGAGGCACGGCCAGCCAGGGCACCAGCCAGCTGTGGAACACACAACCGTGGAACTTTCCATCTTGTGCATCTTCACCCTCAACTCACTGCATCATTCAAACTCTAGCTGTCTCCTACTTCTCCGTGTCCGTGCCAAACTCTGAGCTTTCTGCCGTTGTTCGCCTAAGTAATACACCAAGTAGAGCACGATGCTGATACTCGTAGTACAACCGTGTACGATGTTTGCCATGTGTACTGCTCTATTTGCTATCTTGACAACAAATATTCACCATGTTGCTTCGCCTGCCGCCCGAAATACGCATCATGGTATACCACCAAATAAGTAGAGCCAAGTCAACCGATCGGTGACGGCACTGGGATGCTCAAACTCTTTCGCTCAACGAATGCTAGTGTCTATCCATTCGGATTACCAAGGGGATCCTTGAAGTTTGCAAGCAGACACAAAGCGAATCATGGCTTATCTACTGGCAATACACTCATTCCATTTCGCGACTTTCAATGGCCTCCACCGTTGCCCTCAGTAATATCTCGCAACGGCAGTGTCGACAAATCCGCAGACTCACGATTGAGTCTGGCCCTAGAAAGCAAGATGACGATGAGTGGTCTCACAAGGCCTTCACTCCACTCACCGAATGTACACGATCGACGTACTTGCGATTAATCTTGCGTATAGTGAGCGGCCTCTTTGGCAATCTTGAAGCTCTCAAAGGTCTCCGCCAGCTGAAAGATCTAAGAGGGCTTCAGAAAGTCTCCACAGACGCTATATTCCTCCTGAAACAAGAGCTTGTATTGTGAGAGAATGAGGAACCTGTGCAGAGGTCGAGGGCAAGCTGCCGATGAGCTTAAAAGCATGGTTGAAGCCTCGGCCTCCACGTGTGTATGAGGGGGTCCTGCCACATCTCCACGTTGGCCAATGTCCCTAGGGTTAGTCCCAGCGGAGGCTATACTATGGTACCGTTTAGGACCTCAAGCTTGTGGCACTCCTTGAGTCAATCAGAAGACTGATGCATGCGTTTACTTGAACATGCGACGTGATGTTTCATCCTGACTTCGTTCCCCCCCTCGAGAACCCGTCTAGGCTCGCAAGCCACCACAACTAAAGGTGCCAATGGACTAGCCAAACGATGGGAAAGTGTTTCTACAAGTCTAGCCATCACCTAACTATGTTCGTCCGACAAGTGATACCGTATCCTCATCGGGTCCAAATACTTCCTCAACTTCATTTTCGGGACCTTGAACCTCTTCCCGATCCCATACCCCGCATCTTTCCAGTCCTCCTCCCCCTCCTCTCTCTTTGCCTTCTCCAGCTGCGCCATCTTCTCTCTCTTCGCCTTTCTCGCATATCTCTCCGAGATCTTTCTCTTCCAATTCGGGAGATCATCCCACTCCTTCTTCTTCTTCTTCTTCTTGCCTTGCTCCTCCGCCTCTTCCACCTTCTTGTTTTCCACCTCCTGCTTCTTCTTCTTCTTCTTGCCTTGCTCCTCCGCCTCTTCCACCTTCTTGTTTTCCACCTCCTGCTTCTTCTCATCCGAATTCTCCAATGTCATCTCCCCCTTCCTCTCCTCCCACCCCGGCGCCGTCCCCCCCATCTTCTCAAATTCCTCGTCACTAATAATCTTCACTACCTTGATCTTCCACTTGCCCACCCTCAAGATCAGCAACTCTCCATCGATGATGAATTTCTTTATTTCTTCTGGGAACCAATGCTTGATCGACACGAAGTCTACCTGGTCTGGCATGCTGCCGGTCTCCCCGGGCCGGCTTCCGATGTACGCCCCTTGGTTGAGTGCAATGCGGTGCCCTTCGCTGCGGGAGGAGACCAGACCCGCGGAGTACAGGATGCGTGCTATGGGCCGGTTGTAGATCAAAGACTGGGGAAGGGTGATGTGCGCTTGAGGCGCGTTGGTAGCATTTGTCTGGGGCGCGGAGGGGTTGAGGGAAGGGTTAATGTCGAGGTTGTCGAGCCTTTGTTCTGATGCGGCCGCGGGATTCTGTGGATCCGCTGGCTTTGGGATCGAGGACGTGGAAGGCCGAAATAGCATCTCCGCTTGCGACTCGACTGCTTTAGCTTCCGCTGGGCCATGGAGGAGCTCAATTACTTCGCTTGCTAGACGTCGTTGCGCTGGACGTTTGGAGGGCGCGGCGGCCTGTTCGGCCATGATCTTGTCGATTTCGGGAAGTGGTATGAAGGTGAAGAGACGCAGGTAGCGGCCGACATCTGCGTCTGCAGTACGGAAGAAGAACTTAAGAACTCGTTAGCTGGAATTCGGTAGGAGCAAGCTGTGGCGAAGGAATAAACCGACTTGATGAAGCTCAAAAGGGCTTGTCATCGCCTTGTCCAGCCAAATGGCGTTGCCCGCACTCTTCCCAAACTTTTCGCCCGATGCGGTTGTAAGAAGAGGTACGGTGAACCCCACTGGCTTCATCAACGGGTTGTCTTTCTCCTGCCGAATATCTGGGTCATAGTGGGTTTTGCGGACATAATTGACAGCATCTATGCCGGCAATAATGTTTCCGAATTGATCTGAACCCCCGATCTGTAGCTGAATGCCTTTCGTTTCATACATGTACCACCAGTCCCAGGCTTGCATTAGAGGATAAGTGAATTCGGCGAAGGATAAACCGTCACCATTTTCCATCTTGTTCCGTACTCTACGGATACCTAGGTCAGCCTTGAAATTTTTCACCCATCGCCTAGGGTTCGAAAGCAAGAAGGACTCACTCACGTATCCCTTCCTAGCATGGTCCCTATCCTCACCCCAGACCCGAGTACTTTGAGTACCTCGAGCATCGATAGCTTGTTGAACCAGGCATTGTTGTTCACCAAATCCCTGCGCCAAGCCCATTCCCATTTGTAACCATACTTCCGAGTGTGCGTTTCTAGATTCGCCCACAGCTTCTTTAGCTGGAAGTGCATGCTGACCATGTTTGCTTTACGGACAGAAGAGTGTTGGTCTTCGCGAGACACTGTCCGCCCCGTTGGATCGCCTATCTTGGCCGTTGCACCACCAAGCTGTGCTCCGTCAGTGGTTGGGTGGTAAGACACAAGTTATAGCACTTACAAGAGAGACCGTGCGGAAGCCGTTGATATGCATCCAGAAGAGCGCCATGAAAGGGAGTAGGTGTCCGAGATGCAGTGATGGACCTGTAGGGTCAATTCCAACGTACGCCCCGATGCGCTTTTCGGTCATCAGATTGTCCAGGGCCTTCCGCTCCCTAGCTGTACATCAGAGACGTTCCCTCCTTCAGAGCCAGAGCCTGGGCTACGCGTACCCTGCGATAGAGTGGACATATCCTCTCTTCTCAAGGATAGTCAGCATGCTCTCCTTCCTCCCCATCCTGATGTCCAACGCTTGAGCCTTCCATTGCTGCTCCGCCTCGGCCGTCTTCCTCAGATATTCGCGGGTTATTGATCTCCTCTGAGAGGCATTTCCAATAAGCTGACGATGTAGACAAGATCGACACGTGTGAGGTAACGACTGCGACAGCGCGTTGACCGGTGGACGCGGTGTCATCGCGCGTATGTACTTCTCGGGGTGCAAGGAAGAAATTCGAAGTCAAACTGGGGCAGGCCCAAGCGACGGCGGCAATGTCTTGGCTGAGGCTAAACAAGCGGCATGACGATGAGCACACGGTGTACCCCGAGACGCCCCACTGGCACGCCGAAGACTACCCCGAAGCTCGAATGATACCCCGAGTAGTGATAGAGCACTTCACTGCAAAGGCGCTGTTACCTTTCCGCTTTACTAAATCACCCCCATACCCCGATTCCCAGCTGTCCCAGCTATCCCAGTTATCCCAGTTATCTCAGTGCCCCAGTTCTACCATGATATGGAAAGGGAGGAAAGGGAACAGAAAGAGCGGACGAATACAGATTGTCAACCCGTGCAGATTACTATGCTAAGGTGACCTCTGACTACTTCCATCATGGTCACCAACGGCTTGAATGGCAAACCCTTTCAGTTGGGATTCGTGAGACCAGCGCAGATGATGATGTTTGCCAAAATCGTCTGCGATCCGCCCCTAGGCCAGGTCACCGTGATCCCCCATCACCAAAAAGCGGTACATTATTTGACTGCCCGTTCAGCTTCTTCTGTTGTAAGTACTGAATCTACCAGGTCAACTTTACCGTCCTCCTCGAGTCAAGCAGCGTTTTTCCAGAGCAACCTTGGGAGGTGGTGCTCTGGCACAATGGTTTGGAGGACAGAGAATGGGACGAACTGCCGCTGGAAGACGTGCCCAATAGAGATGATCCGGTCAGTAGCCATCTACCGCTTTTCCGTAAGATCGAATTCATGTTTGGTTCGCAGATTGTCATCAACACGAAAGGCCGTGGTAGTATATACCGGCGATACTTTTCGGGAAGCTTGCCCAGACCTTCGAGGATCGTCGAGCCCATCGATTTCACTCTGAAGTTTCGCACCTCGTCGGGCGAACCGTGGAAGTGGGTAAAAGATCAATTCTTCTTGCCTGATGGAGAGATCCATTTCCAACCGAAGGAGATCTCGGACGAACTTGACGATTACATAGAGGACCCTAGTTATTTCTTTACCGTCCATTCTGTTTCCAGTGAGGTCCCAGAGACGAATCTCTGGTCTCTTACTGCAGATGTCTCTCCAGCTCACGACGAGATCTCCGGCTTCGATGAATACAGGGTTGGCCTCCCGATAACTTTTACCAGATGGTTCGCGGCAGTACGCATATGGAGCCCCTGGCTTGCTCCAAGGCATGGGCGGGGTAAATACACACCGATGGAAGATGCAATTCTGTGTTCCTTCTTGCGCCGCGACGGCCTCCATCTAGTTTTGCTTGCTGTCAGCGCTGTCAAAGATGTAACGGCCGTCTTTAAAACAGACTCTGTGGGAAACGTCATTGTTTCTGCGAAGAATGATAGCTCAGCACCGGGGACAGTGCATGTGCTTGCCTCTGTGGGAAAGACGTTTGAATCGGCAAATGCCGCCGTTATGTACCACGCCCGCAAGCTTATCCGTGGTGATGAATACATGAGTGGCGAAAGTCAAGTGGAAATGAAGGCGGCGGTTGAGAACGGAGTCAAAGCTGAGTGGATGGAGGATTGGTATGATGGCCTGACGTACTGCACGTGGAACGGTCTTGGCCAGGACTTGACAGAGAAAAAGATATTCGATGCCCTGGATACATTGGAAAGGAATAAGATCCAGAGTATGCGGCTCCGAACTATCTTAGGAGGCGATCACTGACGGTGGGTGCAGTTACAAATCTTATCATTGATGACAACTGGCAGTCTCTGGTAAGTGAAGACGTTGAACTGCTGGCCGCATGAGAATTGACCTCGTTCAGGATAATCCTGGTGGATCGCAGTTTGAACGTGGGTGGACCGACTTCGATGCAAACAAGGAGGGGTTCCCCAAAGGCTTGAAACATACCATATCGCAGATCCGCGACAAGCACAAGAACATTCAGCACATAGCAGTGTGGCATGCCATGGTATGTAGGCCAGAAGTCCCATCGCTGTATATACAAGCTGAGTGAGTACCCAAGCTCGGATACTGGGGAGGGATTTCGCCCGAAGGTAATATAGCACGAAAGTACAAAACCCGAAAGGTATCCACACTTGTCGACATTCCGCCCAGACCTGGTACCTTAACGGTGGTAGACGCAGACGATGCCCAGCAGATGTACGAAGACTTTTACAAGTGAGTATTCGGAAGCTACTTCTTTCAGCATCTGCATATTTTGCTCCTCCTGCTAAGCAAGCTATACAGATTCCTACAGGGTGCAGGCATCGACTCCGTCAAAACCGACGCTCAATTCTTCCTCGATCTTTTGCAGGACGCACGTGATCGGCAGAGGTTCACCAAAGCATACCAGGATGCTTGGACGATTAACAGTTTGCGGTACTTTTCCACGAAAGCTATTTCATGTAAGTCAGATTGGTGTAGCATGAGTCATGAATATACAGACAGATTTGCAGATCGTACTTCCTCTATCCTTCTTCTATCCTTCATTTTACTTTACATAATCTTATCCTTATCCATAATCTATGCTACATATCTTAAAATAATCTGGCATCTACAACGGCGTATTAATCTAGAGCTACAGGCATGTCACAAATACCGCAGATTTTGTTCCACTCCCAGATGCCAACCAACAAACCTCGTCTCATGGTCAGAAACTCAGACGGTACACTATTCCAATCCCATCCTTTGACATCTTCGACTAATTTAACGCACTACCAGACTTCTTCCCGGAAATCCCTGCTTCACATCCATGGCATGTCTTCTGCAACGCTCATAATTCCCTATTCACCCAACACCTTAACATCCTGCCCGACTGGGACATGTTTCAGACATCGCATCCATACTCTTCTTTTCACGCCGCCGCCCGTTGCGTTTCTGGTGGGCCCGTCTATATCACCGATGAGCCGGGAAAGCATGACGTCGAGCTGATCAACCAAATGACCGCGCGAACTCCAAGAGGTAACTTAGTTACCCTTAGACCCGACGTTGTGGGAAAGACCTTAAATGCTTATGTTGGATACGATGAAGAGAGGATGCTCAAAGTTGGCACATATGTTGGGGGTCAAGGAACCGGGACAGGCATTTTGGGCGTCTTCAATGTTAGCCAAAGACCGCTTTCGGAGTTCGTATCGCTCAGCGACTTTCCTGGGGTGATGGCAGGAGAGGAATACGTTGTCCGTGCGCATACAACAGGCGAGGTGTCTGGAGTTATGAAACCGTACGATGCAATGTCTTTGGCGTCACTGGAACTGGAGGTCAAGAGTTGGGAGATTTTGTCTTCGTACCCGGTGCAGGCATTTACTCTAAGGGGAAGTCGTGGTATCAAGCGTGGAGCAACAAAGGTTGCAGTCTTAGGTCTTTTGGGGAAAATGACTGGGGCAGCGGCGGTGGTGAACTCCGATATGGACATCGCAGAAAACGGGAGGCTGAAGGTGTTCATGTCTTTGAAAGTGCTGGGGGTCCTCGGTAAGTTCTCCAGTCCTAATACAAAAAAGAAGTTGTTGCTAACCAGCTTTCAGGCATCTATATATCCGACCTCGAAAAGCGCTCCATTCAGGACGATTTTCTAATCACCATACTTGGGAAAGTCATCCCTTTCCACGTTGTCACGTCTCCAGCTTCCGGTTGTGTCTTGGAGGTCGATGTTGAGCGAGCATGGAAGGAAATGGATCTTAATAGTGGCTGGAGCAACGAGATAGGTGTGGAGGTTTTCATCAGATGAGTGAGGATGTTCTGGGCGTCGGATTCATCTCGAAGCATATCATAGCATCCGTGGTCACACAGATTTCATAGCTGGGGACCACTCATACATCAAGGCAGCCAGCATTGCTTTTTTACAAGGTATTTGGAATACCATCAATAATATTACAGCGCTTTTACGCAACCGAGTTACGTTTTTGGCCGTCCCAGTAGTTCATTACGCTTCTTGAAAGGCGTGTATGATTACCTAAGCTAGGGCATCAAAAGTCGCCACAGTGACTAGCTCGATGACAGGCTTGTTCTGGAAATAAGTGGCAGTCTCCAGCTGAGCGTCCTCAATAATACAAGAGCGAGAATGATATACGTATTTCCTTGAAGTGAGTATTATAAGGATCCATAGCTTCCACCATCCCTGCACTAATCGGTGCTCAAAATCTGTCTTGAGTGTTCAAGGGACCCCCGCCGAGGACTGCCATTTATTTTGTGCACACGCCTGACCCTCTAGAACATTTGAGCCTCATACTACACAACGCGCCTTCATCCGCCAATAGAAGTAATGAAAAGAACTGCTTGTCCCGCCTCCAACTTAGCGCACGAGCACCCGATCTTGCGGCAAACACCAGTGTCCCTAGCAGTTCCAATATCCCCACCACTTAGGCCATTGACAAAGTTGCCCCGAACCTCGTCATATCCCGGAGGACCCCGTACTCAGAATGCTGCAGAAGCTGCAAACTCACAAAGGGTTCCAAGCCTTGCAGCGATAGAAGCTGGAGAAGCCAAGATCAAAGACCACCTTAAATTCTTTTCGGAGCATTTTGCTAGGGTTACTAGGTCGTCTGCGCCAGGCCCACGTCTTTCCAATGCCGATTTCGTGGATGTTTACCATCGCAACCAGCATAACCATGGCCACCACTTCGTTATTCATCAACACGATCACCCAGTGGCCGGTGTACACTATGACCTGCGGTTGCAGATATCGAAGTCTAGCTCCATCAGCTTTGCTATTATGTACGGTCTACCAGGAAACCCTAATTCGATGAGGTTGAGTAGGAATGCAACGGAGACGAGGGTGCATAATCTTTGGGTATGGAATTTATCGTTCTATGCTGCCTATTGATGGTAGATTGCCTGCGGTATTCTGCAATATCAAACATGATTCCGATCTGTCTGAGACCTCCATGCTGTCCTTACGCATTCTCTACTCGTTCGTGGCCGTTGTATGTGGGGTGTTTTCTGACCCTTAGAGCAGAACCATCTTATTGAAAGTGCATCCCTCCAGACAGGTAGTCTCTTGATATGGGATACCGGAGAATATTCTGTCCTCCCACACCGGCCGCCCAGAAAGGAAACCGACGACGAGCTATCCAGCGAGTCGGAGGACAACGATAAGAACGACCGGACAAGCCTCTCAGAAAGTGCGAAACTTCATCAAGCCTTTCAAGACGTGCGTGCATGGCCCCCTCTGGATTGATATGGCTGGAGCTAATCCGTTCTACAGCGTAGGATCCGCCTCCGACTCCACGGAACACGTCTCCCACCCAACTACACCGTCACCCTCCGCCTCCAGGACATTAAGAACCGCCACGAGCAGCCAAAGAAGCCCACGAGAAAGCGCCGGCGAAAAGATGACAGCACGTCACGGGGTAGAAAAGGAACTCCGCCATCCTCTGATCTCGAAGAGGAGCCCCTATTCATGGTAAATGACACGGCGACCCCAGGCGCCGGCACCCCACCCATCTCCGAAGCGTCTGAACGCGAGGTTCAGGAACTCGAGGACGAAGAAGTACGACTTACCAACGCCTACCCCGGCGCCAGCAACACGATCAACTCGATCCATCAGCGACAGTGGTACATCATACTCGATCGCTCCTCCTCTGGCTTCATGCTGAGGCGAGATAAGGAATCAGGGAGAAAGATCTGGGTCAGGAAGAAAAGGGAAGGTGAGGAGTTGTTGGGATTTGAGCCTTTTTCTGTTAGAGGTAGGGATGTGGAGAGGAGTGTTGTAACGGGAAGGACGGCGGACGAGGTTATGGCGGATTAGGGCGTGAGGGGCTTTGTGGGAAGGAAAGGGTGGAGGGCTGTGCTGGAGTGAGGGACGGGGTTTGGTTTTCAAACCGAGTGTAACTGTGGGAGGGTCTTCTAAGGTTTGGACATGTAACCATTGGATGAGCATTCATCTGAGCTTAACCAATTCGAGGTTTTCTTGGAGTGTCATCGGACGTCGTGGGAAGATTTGGAATGTTTTTGACAACACATGCATGTCCGGAACCAGTATCTTGGGATTTCGTCCGCTTTGGGGTTTTTGCGGATTGTCGTTGGACGTCGTTGAATAATTTGGAATGTGCCCCCTGCTGATTTGGAATGCCTGATGACCGAGTTGGATGATTTGTGGGTTTTACGCGTCCCAACCAGCTTTGAAGGACGACATTCGTACGAGTACAGGTATCTCTTGCTCTTGCGCAGGAATCGATAGTTAATGCCACGCCGTGACAGGGCGAGTGGGTTGGAATGCTGAAGTTGTGCTCGTCCTAAGCATTCAAGTCAATTCAATGGAGCGCAGGAGGGTAATAGGGCCGAGGAGATATTAGTCATCCACAGGGCTGACACTTCCGAAACGCGCTCACGTAAAACGAGCGCGTCCGAGCACGTCTCCCAAAGCGTCCCCGAGTCTTCGACCCTCTTGCGTGATAGAGATCCACCAGCATTGGAGTTTTGTTCTTTGACCTTGAACCATTGAACTATATGCGGTAATCAGTGACAATCTAAGACATGGCAAGTTCCTCCAAAATCTCCGACTCCTCTCCAGCGGCGCCTCCCCCAGCCCTAACGAAGTCAACGTCGGGCTCTCAGTCCAGCAAGAACCAGAAATCAATCCTAGGATTCTTTCAGAAGAAAGCCGCAGATCCTTCCCAGACTCTGAGCCATGGCGCTTCAAAGCCCAATGGATTATCAGCGCAGTCCAAAGACGTTACGAAGAGGACATTGGCGAAGAGACCGATCAGGGGTTCTAGCCAGAGCTTGACACCTGCACCGAGCAGTGACGCTCTAGAAGAGCTTGATATGCAGGATGAAGAGCCACACAAGAAAGGGAATCAGGATGAGGAGAATGGCTTACCATCCCCGATCACACCTGTGCCAGGTTTGGGTGGCGACGGTTCTCAGGACATTGAGCCATCTAGCTCATTAACCTTTAGTAGCCCATCACGCAAGGTCAGTGTCTTTGCATGTAAGCATCTCAATTAGCGCGGAGCTGGCTCTCACACTGTCAATAGGCAAAGAAGATCATAAATTACGCCGAGTCGGATGATGACGACCTAGAGAATGGAGGGTTCTACAAGCCTACAAAAACGACCAAGACGCGAGGCAGGGTTTTAAAGAGAAGAAAGACAAGCGACATCGCGGATGAAGAGGACTTCGTTCACGACGACGTTGAAGAAGCTGAAGAGGTGGATGAAGGTATGTTCATATTTCTCATACCAATCGGATCTTCTCCATGCTCTTCTACGCCCATGTTCCCTTGC
Organism: Umbilicaria muhlenbergii; assembly: GCA_000611775.1. Classification (NCBI taxonomy): domain Eukaryota; kingdom Fungi; phylum Ascomycota; class Lecanoromycetes; order Umbilicariales; family Umbilicariaceae; genus Umbilicaria; species Umbilicaria muhlenbergii. Next base: position 5,518,913 of record KK106983.1, read on the forward strand.
TAATCATCTTTCGAATCTGTAGAAGACTTTATCGTACCTGACGATTCAGCCGACGAGATACCATCCTCGAGGAAAAGAAAGCGACCTTCTGCAACTCAATCACGCCAAAGCTTGTCTATCGCGCCACCTCCACCTCCACCTCCAGCAGAGGTTGATGATGACATCGTGATACCAACAGCTTCCACTGCTCAGCAGTGGACATACAATCCGGAAAACACGCAGCCACTACAGCCTCGCCCTGCTAATGCGGCTCCTAGGAAACCAGATCCTGCAGCGAAGAAGTGGAAGGAGAAAGCGCATACCACTGAGCCCGAGCAGCGGTACCCCTGGCTAGCATCAATTACCGACGCAGATCGAAATCCGCCAGGGCACCCGGAGTACGACCCGAGAACTGTTTACATACCGCCACTTGCTTGGTCGAAGTTCTCACCTTTTGAGAAGCAATATTGGGAGATCAAGCAGAAGTTCTGGGACACCATCGTTTTCTTCAAGAAGGGCAAGTTCTACGAGCTGTATGAGAACGATGCCACCATCGGTCACCAGCTCTTTGACCTTAAGCTTACTGATCGCGTCAATATGCGTATGGTCGGGGTGCCTGAAATGAGCTTGAGTCATTGGGCAAACCAATTCGTTGCCAAGGGCTATAAGATTGCTCGTGTTGATCAGATGGAATCTGCGTTGAGCAAGGAGATGCGTGAGCGTGATGGCAAAACCCCGGGCAAACCTGTGAAGGAGGAAAAAGTTATACGTCGAGAGCTTGCTTGTGTGCTCACTGCTGGCACACTGGTCGACGGCGGCATGCTTCAAGATGACATGTCAACGTTCTGTGTCTCTATCAAAGAGTCTACAATCGATGACTTGCCTGCGTTTGGCATCGCTTTTGTAGATACAGCTACCGGCCAATTCTTCTTGACGGAGTTCGTTGATGACGTCGACTTGACAAAGTTTGAGACCTTCGTTGCGCAGACAAGACCGCAGGAACTACTCCTTGAGAAATCGTGTATGTCTGTCAAGGCGATGAGGATCCTGAAGAATAACACTGGACCTACCACAATCTGGAACCACCTTAAGCCTGGAAAGGAGTTCTGGGCAGCCGACATTACCTGCCGCGAAATCGATGCCAGTGGTTACTTTGTATCTGAAGACCGGGACAACATCGAGGTTTGGCCTCAAGTACTGCGTGAAGCCAGAGACAAGGAGCTTCTCATGTCTGCCTTTGGCGCATTGGTTCAATATCTCCGGACTCTCAAGATTGAACGTGATCTTCTCACCCTGGGTAACTTTACTTGGTACGATCCTATCAGAAAGGCAAGCAGTCTCGTGTTGGATGGTCAGACCTTGATTAATCTCGAGGTCTTCGCCAACTCCTATGACGGTGGTGTAGATGGCACACTTTTCAGTCTACTCAATCGTTGCATCACTCCCTTCGGCAAACGCATGTTCAAGCAGTGGGTCTGCCATCCACTAATAGATGCGAACAAGATCAACGCCCGGTTAGATGCTGTTGATTCGCTCAATGCTGACAGCGCTGTTCGAGATCGCTTCACCTCTCAGCTCACGAAGCTTCCGGATCTGGAAAGGTTGATCTCTCGAATCCACGCCGGCAGTTGTAAAGCACAGGACTTTGTTCGAGTGTTGGAAGGCTTTGAGCAGATCGACTACACCATGAGCCTCGTGAAAGCAGTTGGCTCGGGTGATGGGGTTATAGGACAATTGATTTCAGCCATGCCTGATCTAGAGGGCTGTCTCAAGCATTGGAAGACGGCATTTGACCGCTCCAAGGCCAAGGAAGACGGTCTGCTTGTGCCAGAAAGGGGCGTGGAAGAGGACTTTGATGCGAGCCAAGACCACATTGAGCAGGTTATGGCTGACCTTGAGAGCTTGTTGAAGAAGACACGGCGGGATCTTGGATCAAATGCCATCGTCTACAGGGACAATGGTAAGGAGATCTACCAGCTGGAAGTACCTATCAAAGTAAAGGGAGTACCAAAGAGTTGGGACCAGATGTCCGCAACGGTCAAGGTCAAGCGCTATTATAGCCCTGAGCTTCGGAGCCTTGTAAGGCAGCTACAGGAAGCGCAAGAAACTCATGGCCAGATCGTCAAGCAGGTTGCGGGGCGTTTCTTCGCACGTTTCGACGAGGAGTATACCATTTGGCTAGCAGCTGTTAGGATCATTGCTCAGCTTGACTGCCTCATCAGCTTGGCCAAAGCGTCCTCAGCTTTAGGCGAACCCAGCTGCAGACCCGAATTTGCCGAAGACGAGAGAAGCGTTGTCGAGTTCGACGACCTTCGCCACCCATGCATGCTCCCCAACGTCACGGACTTCATCCCCAACGACGTCAAACTCGGCGGCGACACTGCCAACATCAACCTCCTCACCGGCGCCAACGCCGCCGGCAAATCCACAATCCTAAGAATGGTAAGATCTTGCTCTCCCCCATCTCCCCACCCGTCCCAATAAAACTAACAGCGATCCAGACCTGCATCGCGGTCATCATGGCCCAAATCGGCTGCCACATCCCCGCCCGCTCCGCCCGCCTCACCCCCGTCGACCGCATCATGTCCCGCCTCGGCGCCAACGACAACATCTTCGCCGCCCAATCCACCTTCTTCGTCGAGCTCTCCGAAACCAAGAAAATCCTTGCCGAAGCCACTCCCCGCTCCCTCGTCATCCTTGACGAACTCGGCCGCGGCACTAGTTCCTACGATGGCGTCGCCGTCGCTCAGGCGGTGCTCCATCATATCGCCACGCATATCGGCTGTGTCGGGTTTTTCGCGACGCACTACCACAGCCTGGCGACGGAGTTTGAAGCGCACCCGGAGATCCGGGCGAAGCGGATGCGGATCCATGTCGACGAGGCGGAGCGGGTGGTGACGTTTCTGTATAAATTGGAAGACGGGGTCGCGGAGGGGAGTTTCGGGATGCATTGCGCGGCGATGTGCGGGATCCCCAGGAAGGTGGTTGAGAGGGCAGAGGTGGCGGCGAGGGAATGGGAGCATACGAGTCGGTTGAAGGAGAGTTTGGAGGCGGCGAGGGGGACGTGCTATTTGCCGCTCGGGGTGCTGAGTGATGTTGCGTGGATCTTGAGGGAGGGGCCGGAGGAGGGGGTGGGGGAGAGGGGGTTGGAGGTTCTGAGGAGGGCGGTGGAGGGGCTTTGAGCGTGGGCAATGAGGGTGCTGTGGTGCTTTGGTTTGCGGGTTTCTTTGGCGCACACCTCACCGCTGGCAGCTGTTTCGGGCTTCTGCTATCGAGTATAACCTTTTCGCATGGTGATCTGATACACTTTCACTGCGGTTCTCTCTCCTTTCCTTCAAAGTAAAAGCTTGAGTGTTCTGCATTCCTGGCCACAGATACAAAGGAGCTAGCATAGCAATCGCATCTTAATAACCACCCTGATTTCCAACTGATTTGTTGAAAAGGCATATCCAGAGTCGACCCTATCCATCCGATACCATAGAGAGCGAGTAAGCGAAAATCTTGAAACCGACTATGTGAGCTCTCCCACGTATCCCATGATACCGTAGAGAGTGAGCAAGAGCGAGAGACACGCCAGAGGACGAGCATGACCAGAAGCGCAACGCTGAAGTGAAGAAAATGGTCATAGACAACGCGATGAGATGATCCTCCAGCTGAGACTCAGCATAGGCCAAGAGACTTTCACGATACTCTTAGCAACACTGAGCTGTGTTCGCCAGTCAGCTCGGAAGATTTCGTATACCCAAGTATGAGGTGTTGGCGCTTACCTCTCTGTCCCAAGTTCGCGCTTGCCTAGGCCTCCTCAGCGTTGACTGGGTCGGCTTCCTCATTGTCGGCTTCCTTGGCCTTCTCGGCGTCGACCAGGTCGGCCTTCTCATACATGGAGGTATCGAACAACATCTCATCCTTCTCGCTCTGGGTCATCCCATGATGCTCCTCCCTATTTGCACTCCCCTCGCCCTTGACATCAGCATCGTTGCCATTTTCCTGAAGTATCTCGTCATCGCTGACAGCTTCTTCGTACGCGGCGTGGCCGATGCTATTCGCTTGTGCATTCAAGAGGCGCGTGACAAGGTTGTCAGTCTCTTTCTCCTTCTGCTCAGCCTCGGCTTCGGCGGCAGCGGCTGCTGCTTCGGCGGCTTCGTCGGCGGCCTTTTGGGCGGCTTTCTGGGCGGCGCTCATACGCTTCTTGGGGGTGATGATGTTGCCGTTCTCGTCGTACTTTGGCTTGGAGGGACCACGACCACGCTTCTTAGTTGGAGTCACTGTGGCGCTGGGGGTCGGTACGGCAGAATCTTCATTGTCGGCGTCGCCAGCGGCGTTGGTATCAGTGGTCTCTTCAGCTTTGTCCATAGTTTCCTCAGCTTTGACGGCGGACTTGGGGGTTTTTGCCTTGGTTTTCTTGGGCGTGGGAGTTGCGGGATCGGTGGCATTGCCGTTGGTCATTCCCTTCTTGGGAGTTGCGTTTGGAGTGGCAGTCTCATTGGTGGAACCAGAAGAACCAACCAAGTTTGTCAGCTTCTTCTTAAGGGAAGAGTATTGAGCGGCGGCGGTTGCCGCATTTTTGAAATTGGCGACTTCGGCGAACTTCTCGTAGTCGACCTGGAGTGAGCGTTAGCATCCGTTCGATTTGTGGTGAGTTGAGGTGCGACGGGTGCCATGGAGTTTGAGGCCTTGGTCCAGTTCAATGAACGAAATGATGGGCTGTGAGAAATCGCAGCGTGCAACTGCAACTTCTGCCATTCATGGTGACGAGACAGGAGAACGTGAGTGAGTGAGCAAGCAGTAGAGAGGCAGATCTCCAAGAGTACAATGCATAGAGGATGTTGAGCTTATTGTGTGCAACTCACCTTAGGGGTCTCCTTGAAGCACTGGAAGGCCATGACAATAAGCTCAGTGTCGCGAACAGTGAGAGACATTGTAGCGGTAATGTGCCGTTGTAGCTGACTTGCTTGAGATCTAGAGAGATGTTTGGAAGTATTGCTTGGCGTATGGGTACGAGTGGTAATGTAGAGGAGCGAAGTGAGAAGTGAAGAGTGAGAAGTGAGAAGTGAGACGTGAGAAGTGGACGGTGAGGTTTCGATGTTCTGGACAAAACTCGAAGAACCATGGAGCGTGGAGCACCACACTAGTTCACGCCTTAGGGTTCGACACTGACAACCGTGTATTGTCAAGCGCAAGACCAAAGTATCGTAAATTCCAAACGAAGCTCAGAGATGTTTCTTGCCAACGGAGTCAACCTTTCAACGGCGCTTTCTGGACGGGTCGAATGAAGTCACGCTATTTGAGATGTAACTCTCCATAGTAGCCTAGCTGAGCTTGCAGTACAGCTCTCTCGATACGATCGCCCAACATAACACCACTCCGAGAGCGATATACTTCCTCACATTCTGTAGCCTTCTCTTGGTCTCGCCAAGGATTATTCTTGTGAACAGTTCCCATCGCCGAACTTCTCGAGTCAAGCAGCCAAGGTGGTTGTCAATGATCTCTCGCTCTCCCGGAAATACCGTCTGCATACCTATCATCTTCACTAAGTTTCCGGCCTACCAGGCCATTCATTCTTTAGGCTTTCTGAAAACATAGCGATCTCAAAGCCTCTCGTGTGCATGTCAAATCTCAGAGGTCGAGGTTTTCCTCTTTCCTCTTTCCGCAGATTGCGAAATCCTTAACTGAAAGAAGGAATATCAGGGACCCTTGACAATCTCAAGGACCCTTTGTAACAAAGACGGCTCTCTACTCTTACCGTCGTCATTGCCAATATAAAACAGTTCCTGCGGCTTGCCCCTCCACCAAGGTCTCTTAGTTTCAGTCCCTAAACTTTGGGGTCTTCTAGCCAGGTTGGCAACACCCAACCTCGCACTCGTGGTCCGGAGATCCGATAATTTCATCCTGGATACTCGTGGTCGCCCAAAGGATCGTATGGTGGTGAGATCGATCTCAGTACTAGAAGGAATATTCCGCGCCCATCTGAACAACTGCTCACGAGATTGACGGGCAAAGACTGGTAGCCGAAGGTGGACGTAGCTCACAAATGGAGTTGTTGTATACGCTACAAACACCATGGGAACAGCCCCTCCAACAATGGCTACACCACATTGTTACAACGCTTCCACTCGCGATTACTGAGAGAACAGGACTGACCTAGTGCGGCCGCCCATATGGGTTTGTCTGGGGTATAGTAAAACGAAGGAGCAAGAACTAAGCATGAGAAGGAGAAGAGGAAGATGGTCGTGAGCTTCAGGCAGCCAATGAACACGGTTTTCCCAGTACCTGCGTGGTAGATCAGAAGACGCTCAGGATATCCTGATATCTGTGATAAGCCGCCTTGTCCTAACAGTTTCTAACAGGGGAACATACCTGATCTAGTGGGCCTCTGTAGCTCTGACGCGGCACGGCGAGAGACTTTGGACAGCAAAGAGCTTCTTAAACCTCTATGAACGAGGTCAACGCGTTGGAGAGATGTACAGACTGCAGAAGACTGTCTAGGTAGTGATTTGCCGATAAATCGCAGCATGATGATTGCTTCAAATAGTATGAAGCAGATCTTGATCTAGTGAATACATTGACTTTCGAAGAACAAGCTTATTGTTATTCCTTCCAATCACCCTGATTTGATGACATCCTATAGTGAACCAAGCAAAGAGTTGAGTATTCCTGGTATCAAATTTGAGGGATGTTGAAGTCCAAGCATGAGGCTAGGAAAATCAAAGGCACAGGCGAAGCGAATGATCGATAGCAAGGATTGATCAGGACATCTCTGTCACTTCCTTCCAATGCGCCTGCTGCAATTGTCCGCGACTCTACTGCAGCCGCGCTCCAACTCGGCCCTTGGGCCTTCTGCTACCCTTTGAGTGGAGCTGGACACTCTTTCTGGGGCTGCATCTGATCAGTTTACACCGGGATATGAGGCCATTCCGGTGATATCACGATGCCCCGTCCACCGTCGTTCCCTACTCTCTTGTACATCTTACGCCTCTTGCTTCTTGTCTGCTACACCAACGCATATGCTACAGTATCGAATGAAACTCTCAAAGCCATCACTGGTCCGGGCGATGACTTCGACATCAACACTGGCGCTCTCCTTTCTCCCATTCTCGTTCCCCGGGTCGCGGGCACCCCCGGCTCACTCGATGTTCTTAATCATTTCATAGATTTTTTCAAGACCACTCTTCCCAAATGGAACATATCGCTGCAGAACTCTACGTCGAAGACACCAGCAACAGGCGACAGGGAAGTGCCATTTGTCAACATGATTGCATCTCTCGACCCTCCATGGACCGAACCTGGAGAGGTGGGGCGTCTTACTCTGGTGGCTCATTACGACAGCAAATTGACACCCGCTGGCTTCATCGGCGCAACTGACAGCGCCGCACCCTGCGCCATGCTCATGCATGCCGCTCGCAGTCTGGATGCCGCTCTTTCAAAGAAATGGGCTGCGATGCAAGCCGAGGGTGCTGGAAGTGGAGGCTACAGCGATTTCGAAGAACAGAAGGGTATCCAAATTCTCTTTTTGGACGGAGAAGAGGCCTTTGTGTCATGGACAAATGAAGACTCACTCTACGGCGCGCGATCGCTCGCAGCGGAGTGGGAAGCTGCACGACATCCAGCCCTGTCTACATATCACACCGCCATCTCATCGATCTCCCTATTTGTTCTCCTTGACCTCCTTGGGGATAAAAATCCGACCGTACCGTCTTACTTTAAGACGACACATTGGGCATACCAGAAGATGGCCGCTCTTGAAACCCGTCTGCGCGACCTCTCGCTGTTCAAATCCTCCCCAAATCACCCTTCGAAGCGCACGCTCTCAATAAATGAGTCCGAAGCGCGCGATGAAAGCCCAAGAGGAGAACCAGTATTTTTGACTGATGCTAACAAAGATCAAAATCGATGGATGGGAGGCATGGTGCTGGATGACCATGTGCCGTTCATGGCTAGAGGAGTCGACGTATTGCATATTATCCCTACACCGTTCCCTAGGGTATGGCATGAGATGGACGACGATGGGGAACATTTGGATCTGGATTCTGTGGAGGACTGGGCGTTATTGACAACGGCGTTTGCGGCGGAGTGGATGGAGTTGGACGGTTTCTTTGATTCGGTTACGATGGACAAAAAGCCGAAGGGCAGAAAGGGCAGGCAAGTCATAAGTAAGACTGAATTGTGACCGGCGCCATTCTGCCGGCATGTTTTGTGGCTGTTCGGGCGTAAAGGAGTCATCGAGAAGCTGAAAGGTTGCGGTTTGGTTATATTCTGGTGCATAGCCCGTTTTGTAGTCGTATCATAGCCGGACGAGTCCGTTGGATTCGCCATCCAAACTAAGCTGTTTATATTCAACATCACAATTCCCCAATTGAATCTAGACAGTAAATTCAGATACAATTGCCCTACTCTCGGCGCCGCATTTTCTTCACTTCCGTTGACAGGGATGCCCCTCCCACCCCTCAAGCCCTCCAGCGAAGGGAGGAGTGGGAGGCATGTGAAAACAACGACAACTTATGCTGCAACAAGCAGCTACAGAACGACAGAACGTTCATCATGGGGCAAGGGGCCTCGGGGGAGCAGGGTGCTCGTAACGTATCCACAGGTGAACCTCCTGGTCACGACCCCACAGCCGAGCACGGCGCTCATAGAATGAAGAACAGCTGAGCCATGAGCTCGCCCTCCGTTTTGCGAGGAAGTGCTTTACTCCTCTCGAAATCACCCACTTCAAGGACGTCTTCCGGACACTGGCAGATGATCAAGATGGCATACACTACTGGAAAGAGGAAACCCTGTGCCGGTTTCTCGTCATCCCTGACGTCCTGGGCCCCGGACCTGTTATCTATCAAATGGCAACATACCTTGGAGCCTTCCCTTTCCCGAGCCTGGCACCTAGCATTCTGACGCTGGAGGCGCTATTGAGGGTAATAGTGGTGATGACTGAGAGGTACAAGAAGGTCTTGAAAAGAGGAAAGGCGGATAGAAATAAGCTCCTATTTCGAAGTCTGGCGGTCTTTGATCGACGAATGAGCTCGGTACATGAGGAACCACCAAAAGAGACACTCGAAGTTCTCAAGGAAGAAGCCAAAGTAGCCGGCGATGTAGCGGTGGAGGAAGTTAGGAGTCATGTAGCAGGGTTCTCGATCGATCAGCCAGGAAATGATGACGAGGAGGAAGACGACGATGAGCTTGCCCTGGCTGCGTTAGACTTCCTGGATGCCAACGAGGTCTTCAAACACGACCAACACAGTGATACTAAGATACACCACGCACAAATACCCGTCGACAATTTCCGCCGGCTACTGATGCTACTCCTAGTCATAGCACCGTTGAATGCTCAAGATAACCTGGCAAGACATGCTGAGAGCCTCACAGAACGGCGATTAGCTGGACTCCGCCGTGTGGCAGACAGTATACTCTGGGCCTTCACCCCGGAAGAAAACGCCGGTATATTCTATAGCTCTTTCAATACCATCATTCCAGCCTCACTTCCGTTCCTCTTCGACGGCCTCAATCCGCTGTTCGAACATTTCCTGTTTAGCAAAAACATTGATCTTTCACGCCGCAAACCCTCTTCCTCCTCTGGTCTACCATCACATCCACTAAACCAACCTGTCCCCGGTGCTCCACTTGAGCCTCTCCTTATGACTGAAGGTGAGATCCTGGACCTTAACCTCCTGAGCCAACTCTCTTTCTTCATGAAGGGAAACACCCTCTTCCGCCGATTACGACTTCTCTACTCTGGTGGCGATGCCGGCTTCAGCATCGGTTCGTTCGAGCAAAAAGTCTTCAACTGGCGAGCTCCCAGCATTCTTCTCGTAGCAGGCACACGACTACCCTCCACACCAGACGGAGGACGAGAACGCGCATTCGCAGATACTCTCAACCCCAAGCGATTCCCCGATGGCGCATCCGGAAACAACAAATCTGGTAGAGTAGTCTTCGGCGCCTACCTCAACGTACCCTGGAAGCAGACCTACAAAGGAGCCATGGGCGACAGCTCAACCCTCCTATTCCAACTCGAACCTATCCACGAAGTCTTCCACGCCAGTCTCGTCAACACCGACTACGCCACCTTCGGCAAATCCGGCATCAGCTTCGGCAGCCCTCCACCGCGCCCTAAACCCGTCTCCGGCCTCTCTTCCCACATCACCCTCGGCCCTGTCTCCCTCATGCTCGACGAAAGCCTCGAATTCGGCGTCTTTACGCACGACACCGCTGGCGGAGGCGCCTTCCACCCCAGCCAGTCTCGTAAGTATGACTGGCAGGATCGATTCGAGATCGAGAGCTTGGAGGTTTGGGGGTGTGGTGGGGACGAGGAGGCGGAGAAGCAGAGGGCGGCGTGGGCGTGGGAGGAAAGGGAGGCGGCGGCTAGGAGGAATGTTAATCTCGGGAAGGATATTGAGGCTGATAGGGCCTTGTTGGAGATGGCGGGGTTGGTGGGAAATCATGGCGCTAGTGGGGGGAGTATGGGATAGGGGGTTTGGGGTGGGGGCGTTGGGGTGGGGTAACCAGTGGGGGGCGATGGGTGGCGGTATGTAGGAGTGAGAGAGTGGTGGGGGGAGGTCTGAGCTGCGGTGGCGGGGGATGTTAAGGTATGAGTAATGAGGTTGGGGTGTTAGGGTAAAGTGGATGCTACATGATGGGACCATGGACTCGGCAAGGTGTTCCCGGGCTTAAGGTCTGTCGGGCGATGGGCGATGATACTGTTGGTCAAATTATGAGCAATACTTAGAAAGGAAGCCACACTATGAATACTCGGAAGTCAGCAGGAACGAAAATCCAGACACTGAGAGCGTTTTGTAAATGCTCATACGGGACAGTATGGGGTGTTATCGCGCAGCGGGTGTGCTTTGACTTCTTCTATCGTGAAACGACAAGTCCTTGGACATATCCAGCCATGATGACCTCCTGGTTCCAACGCCTCTCTTGCAGATATACTGCTTGTGAATCGCCCTCCACTGGATTCCCTTGATGATTTCTGGGCTTTGATAAACAATTGACCTTAAGAACCTCCGACAGCGCTTCAAGAACTGATTACTGGTGGGATCAACATGGTGTGACAGGAATGGAGGACTGCTACACAGGGCAAGTCCAATGATCAAAGGCATCCCTTTCAAGCCTGATCACATGAAACAATTTCCATCATCGAACGTCTCACAGCTACCACAGCGCCAGATGCCCAACGTAAGATTAAAATGGCAGTTGCAATGGGGGACCTCTGCGCAACAAAGCACCGACTTATAGACCTTACGGCTCTAAATTCTGTAAATCCAACGAGCCATTAAGCTTCATATTCCGCAGTAATAAGAAGAGTTCTGGAATCTGCAATCCCTTGTGTATTCGTTGCCGCGGGTCGCCTACATCCCTTTTACTCAAAATTACCACTCATGCGCATGCGTGGCGCAAGGCCGTTCTCTGCAGCGACGTTCGACGTTGAATATTGAAGATCACGTGAGTATGCGACGCGTGAGAATCAAGGCTCGATGTCGGACTAATCTGACCCTACACCTCAACTTGGACGTTCAACGAGAAAAATAAAATCACGTGGGCTTGCTTAGAAGCGTTAGCGCAGCCCTAAGTGAACCCTCAGACTTTCATCGAACGTCGCAGTGAAAGGTAATGCGCAGGTTTTGGTCTAGGTAATGCCCGGAGCCTCAGCACGGTTGGGCGTGAAGCTCCCATGTCCGCGTTTACCTACCCATCAATCCCTTTACGAATCGGACTGGTACAGTTTTGTGGTATTGGCAAAGAAACATTCAGGAAAGGAATAGTCCACGAGAATCCATATTGATACTTCGGTCCGAAAGGTGCGTTGACTGTTCTAAGCCTGATCGCATGAAACAGGGTCTGTTACTAATCTAGCACCATGGCGCTCGATCAAAGCCCACAGTGAGCCATACTCCACGACTGCGTTCGATTATGAATGTCTAACATCACGTGGTTCTGTGGTTTACGAACAATGAGGTACATCTTTGGCTACCCCACTACGCTAGTTCAATGAACCTCTGCTATGTTCAATGAATCTCCGCTATGTTCAATGAACCTCTCATACGACGATCGACGATAAAACTCAAGTCTCCTTACATGGCTCAAGAGGGTTAGTGCAGACCTAAAACGGCTGGGAGATCTTCATCGTCGGACGTCGTAGTCGGCCCGATCAATCCATCCCCTCCACTCAATCCATCTGGTTCACATGACTGGCTTCCATACCCACTATGACGTTCGACAACGGAGCTGAACGCACGTGTTCTAAGCTCCAATTGGCTAGTGCAGCATACGAGAGTGAAGCAGGGCTGTGAAGGGGCCTGAGGTAGCACTGACGAGGACAGGCGATAACTGAGAGCAAGTATTGGTGCATGAAAACGAGGTAATTGAAGAGGGCAAAATGCGTTATCTCACGGTTGGGTTTGGGAAGACTCTCTAAGATATACTTGACGTAAAGAAGAACAAGCTCACACAGAATTGTGGATTGGTATTAGTCGACTTGGCACCATATCTAATAGTGCATTAGAGCGCCCTCTTACTCCCTTCGCTTCTTGCCTTCTTCCAGATGACCCAGCCTCGAGCTGCTCATACCGCGCTCATGTTTAGCTATAAACGGGCCGATGACTTTGTCCTCCCGGACGCTGCTGATGGTTTTCTGGTAGCCTTCAGTAGCCCATTGCGGTGTATTTAGTTTTGGCCAGTTAACCTAATTGCGAAGATCATCAGTACCCGCCACACCAAAACACTATTCGAGTGTCACTTACGTATAGCATGCCGTGGTTGTAGATAAAATGGAGACACCAGCTGCCCACAACGAACCATAGGATGGTAAAGATCCGTAGAGGCCAAATCGTCGAATCAGGTAGACGGCGGGTCAAAGTCGAGACGAGGATCATGAAGATGCTGGCAGCGAAGATATAAGGCAAAGATTGTATGAGAACCGGCCGGCGGTCCACGAAAAGAAGTGTATTGGCAACGACGGATGTAGAAGGAAGAAACGTGCCCAGGAAAAGGTCGAACCCATCTTGTCTCGGACCGTCCGCGAAGTTGTTCTTGATGTATCGAGTGATGGAATTGCTGAGGTCTTGCACCATTCCTGCCCTCGTTCTCACACCGGTACGTGTAAAGTCTGTCTTTAGGGCGCCTGTACCGGAATAGGATTTCGACACCACGTCCGCATTGTCCGCCCAGGTATTTCGGAATAGATCCTCAAAGGCCGCATCATCCTCGGCAGATTCTCCGGGTTGGAGAACACCAAGATCAAGCAGCTGCCGTGTCAAAGTCCAGCGTGCGAGCATGCTCTGGACAACGTTGGTGCGGTCCAAGCAATCCATGCAGTTTGTTCTCACCACTGCCGTCTGCTCGTTCCGAATCTCAAGTCGTCCATCTGCATCGCCAGGCATATCGACTCCACGGAAATATTGACCCTGTATGAGTCCTTGCTTCAACTGCTCCAGCAATATCTTCGAGCGGTGCCATTGTAGACCTTTGGTCTCGTTGTGAAAGTCAAAGTAGATGTAGTGAAGCTTGCTGTATTCTTGAGCAAGCCGATCTGGTTGTATTGCTCGAATCTTTTCGTCTGAACGTTGGCTTGTTTGCTTCTCTTCTGCCGTTGAATCAACCAATATCCGTATCATCTGTTCGTACGCTTCCTTGACACGCTTTTCTCGACCTTTCTGATTTACCAGATTCACAAGGTAGTTCTCGCCATAAATTCTTATCTGTTCATCAAAGTGCTTTCGTGCCGCATCGATAGCTGTCTCGACCCCGCGTATCTGGAGATTTGGAACGTAATGCAATGTGTTGATCTCCGCCCAGTAGACCGGAACACTTCCACGAGTCTGGACGTATGCCATGACTTGGACTTCCGGTTCGTCGCCGCTTCCCACTCTGCCGTTCTGCATGCCTCCACCGCCTGCAAAGCCTCCCAGCCCGGTACTGTTGTCGTTGAGGATAATGACTTGCTCCGTCTCATTGAAGTTGGAGACATGCCCTTGCTCATCGATACCCCGTGAGAAATACCTTGTACCGGCCCTGTGCCGCGATCTCCTTGTTATAAGAGTGAATGTGAACGGCGTAGACTTAATTCGCGTCGCAGTAATCCTCAACATCCCAAACATGACAGGGAGAATGAATGGGTCAACCCCGGCTTGCTGGGCTCCATGATGTCGCATCCCCGTGCCACTCGCTACTCCTGACCGAAAGTCGATCAGGTCACTTTGAATGAATCGGTTCCAGAAGAATCGGTCGTCAGCCCTCTTCCACAGTGGAGCGCTCAGGTCGGACTTTGCTTGGCGCTGGAAGCTGTTGGTGATGTCGAAGGAATAGGAGAAGTACATCGGTCCCGTCCTCAGCAGAGTCTTGAGTAGACCAAGGTATGTATCCTCATCAGGGTCGTGAAGAGGGCGCTCGCGCAAGGGTAGGAATTCGGTAGCAATGACTTTGTACACCATGTGTCCCTTGAGTCTACCCATTGGTTGCGCTTTCGTTATTATTATTATGTACTTGTCTATGCGATAAGAATATTAGTCTTGATTACACTGTTCTGGATAGAAGCCACGTACCCAATCGGAGTTTAATGATTCCCAAGATGCCAGCAATGCTGGAGACTCTCTTCGAACCCAACAGAGGACCATCGTTCAGGCGTAAATCTCCGGTAGGCCTCTCGATCACCAGGGTTGGAGCGGACTGCGCGGACGGTGATGTGAAGGCATAGTGAGATGCCGACGCGTGGACGTTGATGTCCCTGTACGGGAGGAGGCTCCCCATTCTATCTACTTGATGGCACGTGTATTGAGGGAGCAGATACTGTGCGGAATATGCTATCTACCTCATCTTGAGCGGGTTGCCTTGCCGGTGAGAGGAAGCCGTTACGGGGAGTTGTTCGGTGCATATGAAACCCGAATCAGCTTCACGCGGCTGTGGCTGATGCTGTCTAGCGCTGGCTAGCGCTGGCTGATGACGCTCGGGGCCCGTTGGCAAGTCATAAGGCAACGTCAAAGGAACAATCATCACTCAACGCCTTTGTGTAGCTACTTGTGCAACAACTCAGATTCATATGTCTTGTTACTGAAACGTGAACCGACGCTCTTTAATCATCTCGCCCGATTTTCGAAACCACTCGCCATGTCAGCAAGAGCATCGACCGGCTCAAGACCTGGTGGCCAAGGCCGCTTCGCGCAGTTCAAGCTTGTCTTATTAGGTTCGTCCATCATACGCTATCATGCTGTATGAGGCACTCCCCGTGCTGACATGACTGTAGGGGAGTCGGCTGTAGGAAAGGTTGGCCAACGCTTATGAGTTTACCCACCGACAGTATACTAACTCGCGGTGTATAGAGCTCACTGGTACTACGATTCGTCAAAGTGAGTTTCCTGGAGCCTGGTACTGCTGGAAGTCCTTGCGGGACACGGAACTGTGGCTGACCCTGAGATCTCATAGGATCAATTCGATGACTACCGAGAGTCGACCATCGGCGCTGCCTTCCTCACCCAAACCATCGCCCTGGATGATAACACTACCGTCAAGTTTGAAATATGGGATACTGCCGGACAAGAACGCTACAAGTCACTAGCACCCATGTACTACCGAAATGCCAATTGCGCCGTTGTTGTTTACGACATAACACAAGCTGTAGGTCCATTTAAAGATATTCTGGGGCGGGATCTGAGGCTGATGGAAAATAGTCGTCCCTAGATAAGGCCAAGGCCTGGGTTAAAGAACTGCAACGACAAGCAAACGAGAACATCATTATTGCGTTAGCTGGAAACAAGCTAGATTTGGTCACAGAACATCCTGACAAGCGTGCCATCACAACCGCCGATGCCGAAGCGTATGCAAGGGAGGCCGGGTTACTATTCTTTGAGACGTCAGCAAAGACGGCGGAGAATGTGCGGGAACTCTTCACAGCTATCGCTAGGAAGCTACCCTTAGAGCAAGCTGGGGCGAGGAACCTGAGGACAAATCCACGACCAGGAGTTGATCTAAGACCAGAGGCACCCGGCACGCAAGGTGCTGGTGCTTGCAATTGCTAGATCATTGGTGTCCGGGGTGTTTTCATATTCGAATGTCGGCTCGGGGATACCTTGTTAGATGGATCTGGCGATGGCTGTCTTACCGTTCTGATTTGCATCTTCATGTTCAGGGAGCCGGCTGCTAAGGCAGCAGATTGGTTGAGGTCCTAATTCGGGTTTGTCGTTCCTACAACAAGGCGTCGGAGTTGGGCATTTGCACTGGGCAAGGCTGTATGTACAGGATCCGTCACCTTAGAATATGAATCTTGCTTCCATCGAGCGGACTTCTTCCCTATCCTTGAATCCAGTGTAGGGTTTACCATGTGAATGTATGAAAAGATGGCAGCAGGGGAGACATGCGCTGCCTGGTATCCCACAGACGCTGCTTGTGCTAGGATCGCTCTAACTGTGACTGTATGATGAATTTGAATCGCCTTAAGGCGCTGAGCAAGACCCACTTGAAAGAGGGTTTAGAAAGACGGAAGAAACATTGGCCGATGTCGCTCTGACATTTATGGCAGAGCTTTTGGCAAGCAATCTCAGTTGATCCAGAGAAATCACTTGTAAAATGCGCTTATGCAAACATCATGGAAAGCCTACAGCTTGCAAGGCTTACATATAGGCAGACGTTTCATTCACATGTCGCAGAGAATGGAACGCACCTACAGCGTGGGTCCCTTCTACACCCCTCTTCCCCACAAGTTACTGACCTGCTCGCAGGATGCTGTAGCAACACTCAACACGGTTCAGTCAAACTATGCAGTTGTCAATGCTATCCGGGCTTCCGGTCGCAGCCTGAACCAACAGGCAATCCCTGAAATGATAGAGTGGTGCCGCAAGATTGGGTATGAGGTGTGCGCCTGCCCTTAGCTATGTGAAGCCTGGACCCTCGACTGACACACCTTTTAGCCATCTGATTTCAACCGCCTAAGACTTATTCACATTGCTGGAACGAAGGGAAAGGGTTCAACCAGCGCTTTCATTTCCTCCATCCTCGCGCAGTACCTCCCCTCCGCCTCTCAACCAAGCCCTGTCATCCAGAAAGTGGGCCTCTACACCTCCCCCCATCTGCGCTTCGTCCGTGAGCGCATCCAAATCAACAACCAACCACTATCGGAGGAGGAATTCGCAAAGTACTTCTTTCAAATATGGGACCGCCTCGAAGACGCCGCACGCTCAGCCGGCCAACCCATAGACACCAGCGCCAAACCCGTCTACTTCCGCTTCCTAACCCTCATGGCCTTCCACACCTACATGACCGAAAACGTCGACACCGCCATAATTGAATGCGGCATCGGCGGCGAATATGACAGCACCAACATCCTCGTCTCCCCCACCGTCACCGGCATCACCAGCCTCGGCATCGACCACACCGCCATCCTCGGCACCACCATCGAAGACATCGCCTGGCACAAAGCCGGCATCATGAAACCCAACGTCCCCGCCTTCACCGTCCCGCAGCCCGCCGCCGCCCTCGCCGTCCTCCACCAACGCGCCGCCGAAATCGGCGCCCCCCTCCACGTCGTCCCCATCCACCCCGAACTCGACACCATCCAACTCGGCCTAGCCGCCGACTTCCAAAAACTCAACGCCAGCCTCGCCATCCAAATCGCCGCCGCCCACCTGCGGACTCTCGGCCAACCAAACCTCACCACAGACCCCCTGCCCGCGGAATTCAAACGCGGCCTCGAACAAGTCCGCTGGAGCGGCCGCTGCGAAACCAGACGTGAAAGGGGCATAGCATGGCACCTGGACGGCGGACACACGCTCGAAAGTATCGAACTGGCGGCGAAATGGTTCGCCTCGCAGATCCCGCCCGTCCCTCCTTCCCTCCCTTCTTCCCTCCCTTCCAACCCCAACCCCCGAAGCCGGCGCAAACGCGTCCTCCTCTTCAACCAACAAACGCGGGATGCCTCCGCCCTCGCCCTCGCCCTCCACAGCACCCTCTCCGCCGCCCTCCGCGACGAACAACCTTTCACGCACGCGGTGTTTTGCTCCAACGTCACGTTCAAGGATCGCGGGTATAAACCCGATCTGGTGAGTATGAACACGAGCGCGGATGAGGTGGGGAGCTTGGGGGTGCAGTGGGCGTTGAAGGGAGTGTGGGAGAGGGTGGATGCGAGGACGGAGGTTGTGGTGAGGGGGACGGTGGAGGAGGCGGTGGGATGGGTTAGGGGGTTGGTCGGGGGGAGGGCAGGAGAGGGCATGGGGCAGGAGGACGGGGGAGCGGAAGAGGAGGAGGTGATGGTGTTGGTTACGGGAAGTGTACATCTTGTTGGGGGGGTTTTGGAGGTTTTGGAGACCGGGGGGTGAGATAAAGTGGGAGTGTAAGACGGAGCTTGGCGCGACGTTCTCGACTTGGTACGAGTAGATTGGATGTTTATACGGCATATCATAGCAAATAAGGAGGGTTTCAACACCGGCCATCAAACAGCTATAAATTCCAAGCTCGATCGATCGTGGCTATCTCAGAAGACCATACCCTACACCACCCCCCTCTCAATCCTCCTCCTCTTCCCCCTCAACCTCTCCGCCTCCTCCTCCTTCTTCCGATTCGAATAAAGCATCTTATCCAACACCTTCCTCTTCTTCCGACTCATCATCATCTTCTGCCTCTCCAACTCTTCCTCCTCTTCCCGCCGCTTCTTCGCCGCCTTCTTCCGCACCTCGTCGCCCTTTTTCAATATTCCCTTGATAGTGCCGGCGCCGCCGTTCGCGGCGCGCGCTTCGGCGAAGGTGAGACCGGCCGCTTCGGCTTCGAGCTCTTTTTGGTGCTGCGTGCGGGTTAGTTCGGCTTCGTCTTCGGAGGAGATGGCGGCGGCGTCGGAGTCGAAGCCGCCGAAGGAGTCGTCTGAGGCTTCTTCGTCGCTCTCATCTTCTTCTTGGCTTCCTGCGACATCCATGCCGTTTCCGTCGGAGACGCTGCCGTCTTCAAGTAGGCCGGAGGTTTCAACTGCAACTCTTTCTGTCCCGTTCATGCCGGTGTCAACTCCATCTCCCTTCGCTGCTTCTTCTGCTTCTGCTTCTTCCGCCTCTGCAGCTTCGCCCTCTCTTTCCTGCTCGGCCAAGGGAGCACTGGGGTCATAGGCGCCTTTTGTAGGCTTGACCCATGGGCTCAGATGCGGTGGTAACGTTGCGCCGGAAGCATACAGATCTGGTCGTAGTAGTTTTCCTGCGTTGATACAATCCCATACCCATTGAGGCTGCAGGTATATCCGTCCGGGAACTCTACTTCCGGGTCTCAGTGTCTGAGTTGCCACTGCATCTGCCGCGGTTTCAGAGGCTTCGGGGACTTCTGGCAGACTGCTTTGAGGAAGGGGTGGTCGGTCGACGATCTGGTGTGTGATGGTGGGATCTGATTCGTTATGTGTGAATGCACCATCGCCGAGCACAGCGTCCCAGCCTACTCGCTTGCAACCAAAGGCGCGGAGTATGAATTCAAGGGGTTGTCTTGGTGTTTCGCGCGAAAGGAAGAAGGTAAAGGGAGCGAATAGATGTGATGCCTCCAAACCACTTATTTGTGGTTGTGGTAGAACATCTGCGCCCTCGCCGGTCGTTTCGAATGTATCGATCGCGTCGGTGCTCTCCTCTGCCGGTGCTTCTGGTTGGTCTGGCTCCACATCTGCTCCTGCCTCGGGAAGCTTTGTGATCGCATCAACCTGTGCTTGGATGTTCCCATTCGGTTCTGATGCACCATTGACCTGGTCCGTGGCTGGAACTTCCTGAATCGCTAACTGATTCGAAGCCTCAACACCTCTGCCCTCTAGAGTGAAAGCACCAAGCTCCCCACCTCGCTCATCGCTGCTAGAACTGAACTTGGGCGGATATACTAACCCTATCGAGGTGTAGAGTCTGAAGTTGACAAAACCAAGAAGCGTGGTGTAGAACTCGACGAACGTCCCCATTATCCTGAAATCCACATCTCCGGTGACTCTCTGCACGAACTTGTATGGAACCAGCCATAATATATCCTGCCCTTGTATCGTCGCTTGATAGTATATGCCTTTGATTGAAAGAAATGACTTGCGAAGAGAATTTGTGGTGATAAGGTAGTGCTCGAATTCGAGGCATAGACGTTGGCAGAGGGCGATAGTCTTGGGTGGGACGGTAGATGTAGAAGGTAGGTTGGCGAAGAGGAACAACATGGAGAGCGCATCATCGAGATCCCGGAGTGCATCGACGAATGTAGGGTATCTTTCCTTGATAATGTGGTCAAGTGAGATCTTCGGCGTCCCGAACTTCTCAAGTCTAGCCGCATCTCCAACTTCACCTCTGCCTAGAGAGCGAGCTATCTTCTTCGCCAATGCCTTGTGTTCGCGGAACTTGTTTAATAGAGGTTCATGAAGTAAGTACTGTATGTCTTTGGTGTAGTAGAAGGTCGTCGACTGAGTGGAGGATTTGGAGGCTTTTTTCTTATTCCGAGGTTCTCGAGGGTATATGCCTTGTTTGTTCTCATATCAGTACGGAATGTTATCAAGACGTTTAGCAGAGAGCATTACCCTTGAAGATACATAGTCTTCGAAAATCGGGCAATGATATCTGCAGCTTGCGTACAGCTTGTGTTCTAGTGATGAAGTTCTTGGCTTGGCCAGACGTTCCTTTTTGATTGTCAGTAGTGTTCCATTGAAGTCGCGCCGCCATCATGTACCTTTCTTCTTGATCTTAGCCATTGCGGAATATCTCTCGTGGATCAGAACAAGCGGCTGGTTTCTTCGTCCTGCTGCATCCCACATCGCAGGATCTCATTGTGTCGCAAAAAGTTCGATGTGATCCGTGCACGCTAAAGTCACCGCCTTCACAGGGCGAGCAGGGGTCTCGATAGCTGGTTCCACCTGCAGAGTTCCACAGGAGCTTCATTTGCGTACACATTGACCTCGAGCGGACACCATGCTGCTGCTACAACTGACATGCTCTCGAGGTTTTTCCTACCGATAGTCCTCAACAAATATGGTCATTGATAGGCGAAAAGCTTTTTTATATGGCGCAGCAGCTGCTCTGCGGGTTCTGCTCTGCGCTGTATTCCCTTCATTGCCAAATCTCCTGACAGGGCGCGTCGAGATATCCACGCCCGTGACGAGTTTCAAGAGACGTACGTTTCGGAGGCAAAGCTCGCAATCAATGGACGTCTACTAACTACCATTGGATCTGCAGTGCAAGAAGGACTCTTTTTGTATACACACAATGTCTCTCCGTATGATGGAGGCGTCTTCTACCAAGTAAGCAGTTCTCCAAGCCCTAGAACTACCCGAATTTGTGCTCATAGCTATCTTAGGCGCCTCTACTCCTACCACTGTTTGCACTCATACCTCCCGCCCTCTTCTCGATCACTACAGTCATCCTCTACGTAGTCCTCGATCTGCTATGCGCCGACGCACTCATTCAAGTCGCCGAATCAGGGGAGTCCGGGGTATCACGCTTATTTCAATCACCGAGAAGGAACATCAAGTGGGACGGTGTGGCTGTAGGGGCAGCGTGAGTTGCTGCAGCTGGATATCAACCCAGGGGAAGTTGGTGCTAACGGCCAAGGCAGATATCTCTTCAACCCATTCACAATCGCGACATGCGTTGGGCGGCCAACGAGCGTCTTTACAAACTGTGCAGTTCTCTACGCTGTTGCTAAGACTGTGAAAGGCCGGTCTATGAACGCGATGCTGGCCCTCGCATTGGCTTCGTACCTCTCGCTATATCCGGTTCTCCTACTACCCCCTTTAATTCTGCTCTGCTTTGACCGTCAATCGAACGGCAAGCAATCGACCGGCAAGGGATCTCCTGTCAATGCAGCATCATTCGCCGCTTTGCATTTCGCCTTCTTTGCTGGAGGTATTGCTGTGCTGCTATACATGTCATATCTAACCACCGGTGGATCCTGGGAGTTCCTATCTTCGACGTATGGTGTGCATCTCCTATTACCGGACTTGACCCCGAACGTAGGGTTATGGTGGTATTTCTTCATCGAAATGTTCGATTCGTTTAGAGAATTCTTCCTGGGGGTCTTCTGGCTGCATTTGGGTGGATACGTTGGAGGATTATGTTTCCGGGTGCGCAAGCAGCCCCTGTTTGTCGTCACAACCTTGCTCGGCCTCTTTGCCATCTTCAAGCCCTATCCAAGCATATCCGACACCTCGTTGTACTTTGCCTTCCTTCCTCTATATAGGCATATCTTTCCCCGTAAGTCGACCCCCGCTTTCTAGACCCAAGCACGTCCACGGAAACTGTGCTGACATCGCCTAGTGATGCGCTATACCTTCTTCGCGGTCGCGACGCTCCTATACGCCACCCTCCTAGGACCAGCCTTCTACTACCTTTGGATATATGCCGGCTCGGGGAACGCCAACTTCTTCTATGCCATCACGCTCGTCTGGAGTTTAGGTCTGTCGGTGATCGTGGCAGACTCACTGTACGCAGTGCTTCGAGACGAGTGGGAAGTCGAGCGGCCGGAGATGAAAGGGAAAGATGTCAAGCGGATATAGAAATCTTGCCAATACAGGCATCTTATCCTTAAATACTTTCCCAGTAACCGTGCGTAAATAGTCCACCTTATCAATTCAAACCCTTAGAGAGGATGATATAATCCGGCCTCTTGACAACCCCATTCCTCAAATTCCTCGGCCTTGGCGAATAATCATCCTTGTCGTACCCCAATTTCTCATAGAACCTCAACGCGCCTTTATTCTCCAAAAATACCGTCAACATGGATTTCTCTACCCCTACTTTTCTACCCACCTCTTCCATAATCCCCATTAAATGCTTCCCCAACCCACAGCCCTGCAGGTGCTCCGACAAGTGAATCTCGTAGCAATAGATGACTTCATGGCCATCCTCGTATGTGATCATGAACGACAGGAAAGCTTCGACCTTGTCTGCGGGTGCGGAGTCTCCTGGTTGTACAAGCAGGTACCGCAGATCAGGCAGACGCATTTCCTTCCGCTTCTTGGCTGGCGACCACCCAATACTAGAGCCGGAGTAGGCAAAGGCGCTGGTGGTAGCGATGAGGTCGAAGCAGGTGCTGAAGTCAGTGAATTCTAGGGTAGCGGAGGATTCGAGAGTGATTTTATAGTCTATCGAGGTTTGGGGCTGATGGAATTGGAGCGTTGGCGAGGTTGGGGAAAGATACTGCGATGAGAATGCGGAGACGGGAAGCGCGTTGGCGGCTTCGACGCGTGGGAGGGCCATTGGTGGTGGGTTGATGGAGTTGGGTGATTGTTCGGGGGATTATTATTGAGGTGTGCGCGGGATGATATCACCGACCATGGCTGCATGGACACTCCATAGAGCAGCTCTACGGAGTCATGAGGAATGGATGGTTGGACAAAAGCTGGAACGCGTCAAGCCATGTGCAAGCTGAGCGCAGCGTTCGCGCTAGCTCCCGCACACTAGCTCCCGCACACTAGCCCTTTTGAGCGGTCACCATTGATCGTCGGACGTCTAAGGAAAGGGCGCCGCTGTTCAGGTTGTTACGCCTCAACAACATGAATGAGCCGCAGAGCCGCAATATTCAAGTTTCAACTTCTAGCGGCTCTGATTGTTTGCTCCGCGCTAACCCAATCGAGCTTCTTCGTCTAAGGTAATAGAGGGATTTAGCCACCCTGGTCATGTTTTTTGAGCATATGTACGCTTTAAGACAGATACAGTTGGTCAGAGTTTTAGTACGCGTTTCCCTGTTCCAAAACCACTTACACTGCCGTTTACAGCTACCGTACACCCGTGCGCATTTGCTCAAAACCTAAATATGCTCAGTCACTGAGCAAATATGCTCAGTCACTGAACTACGCTAGCAACTGAGCCAAATTGCTATTGGTTCCATACCCTGCCATCAAAACAGAGACGCGTACTTAAGGCCACTAAGAACTCCGTCTTACCAAAACAGTATTAAAACGTGCATATGCTCAAAAAATGCTCAAAAATAATACCGGGGTGGCTAAATCCCTCTGATCTGTCGTTGAACGTCGCAGGGACTGCTTCGTATTTCACACCTTGTACCCTTCCTGCAAGTGAAAGGCAGCAGAGCCGCAAGTTTAAGTTTCGCTTCTAGCCGCTCGGCTTTCCCCCGCTCACTATCCACATTACCTTAGGCTAAGGTATCCTCTTTATTCCCAGCGGACGTCATGTGGTTACATGGCATACACTGTGTCCTTCTCATACATGACTCATGCGCCGCCAGACATAGATGACATCCAGAAAGGCCTAACCTCAACCTTCTTCACCTCTTAGACTGCTGATCTCAATGCGACCCATATCCTCGATCTCGACCACCACCCGCACATACGCAACAGTGTTAAATCAACGGCCTCCACGACTTAGAAAACCTATCCTCGGCCTCGATCACTTCCTTCAGCGGCAGAGAGTCATAGCTTTGTGGCGCGAGATCATGAGAGCTATTTACAAAATCCCAGCATCGTCGACTCGGATCGAGATGAGGGATTTTGCTCGTGAGGAGTTTGAGAGGAATAGAAACGTGACTGAGCTTACTCAGATACGATATTTGATTTCGACGGGGAAGACGCAGTTTGATTCGATGAAGAGGTATGTTGATGAGCAGGCGAGGAGGTGAGGTCATGTGGAGTTGGGAACGAAGACGTTGTATGGGAGTGTCGGGACCGTGGAGTCGCTCTGTCCATGATGGGTGCCACGAGACGCCGTGTCGCGATTGGAAATATTCTAAATGGGTTCCCCGCTGCAGCATCGAGACTGGGAGGAGTGAATACATGGCCAGAGGATGGTTAGCATATGCGCCTTATGGGATTACTCGAGCATCCCGAACGCCCTTTGCAAGGGAGCAGATGCAGAAAGTGAGAAACTTGGTCTGGATTGACCACCACGAAGTTACAGTGGACCAGAGAAAGTGGGCAAGCTCAGTCAGTCGCCTCTGACTTTCGTACTAATCATTGAATAGGAATATAGAATGGATCACACTCAGGTCACATTCTCGTCTTCTTGGATACACGATTGCTTCATAGGCTCTACATAATGTACCATATCTTGCTCTGGCTGTGGTTTCCTCAAGTTGAGGCTGAGGAGCAAGTTTGTGGGATAACAGGCACGGGCCGAGGGCTATCAAAAGCTAGAAAAACAGTGGGCAGGTAAAGTTTGTGGGCTCAAATTCATAATCTCATTGCTTTGTACAATGGTTCCACCGTAGTATCAATACATCGAACTGAATGTCGACTCCCAAAGCCGCTGTCCCAAAGGCCATAAAAGTTTCAGTATCCATGCAGTCCATTTCCAGCCTTTATACGCCAATCCCTCGTTCTTCATCGCCTACCCTGTACCAAGTCTCTTACAGCATCCAGAATGCCACCCTCACCTCTTCTTTCACTCTTTTCAACCACACTCTTCGCAGCCCCCACCGCATCCGGTGACTTCGCCGCCTGGTTTATGGCTTCCCTCCTAGCCCTCCAATCCTTATCTTCCCGATCTCTCGCCTCCAACTCCCTAATCCACGCCTCATTCTTCTCCTTAGCCTTCCTATCCGCGACCACACCCTCGAACTCTTTCCGCTTCTGCCGGTCCGTTTGGTAGTACATTGAACCTGCCACTATGGCCAGCAGAGTGAAACCTTGGGCGTAGATACGGGCGCGGAACATTCGGTTCGTCTTGACGTGGTCGCCGGCGCGGATGGATTTGGTGGCTTGGAGGAGGGCGTAGCATGTTAGGGCGCAGCCGAGGGGGACGAGGGGTTCTTCTTTTAGGCGGCGCGAGAACTTTTGCCAGCGATTTTCTTCGTAGAAATCTCTGTGTGGTGAATTAGGTGGGAGTATTTGAAATATTTGGCGTTACATACTTGTCGTCGTCAAACGACGACGGCATAGGTGCTCCAGACATGATGGGCTGATCTTAGCAATATGATGCGTGATGCTGTGACGCTTGACGAGTGGTGAGGTCATCCAAGCGAGTGGAAGTAATGGCAGGAAATCACTGCTTGTAGAGAACTGATCTGCCAGCAGATGTCAAAGTCAAGCACAAGACGAGATTTTGGGAACGTCAGTGATCAATTGAAATGGTATGCAAAGATGGTCGACCGATGGGCTACAAGAATGCATCACGCTACAATCGACAGCCCTACTGTTTCTTGGAACCGGCCCGCGATTTAGGCGTTTCTTTCTACCGGCGCTGCCGAAGCCACAAGCGGCTATCTGGGGAAATATTTCGATAGAACTGCCCTGAAGTAGTTGTAAGCTCATAAACCTCTTGAGACACGCCTAAAGTTATGGAAGAGCCCTCAACGCCTAATGGCATCCACACTCCCCAAACGCCAAAGCTCAATGGCTTGTCTTTGACCGAATATTCAGCAAATCCCTCACCGCCCTCTGGGAAGACAACCAAGTCCACAGCTTCGTCGCAAGTACCAGAAGCTTATCTTCTCCCCGATGGGTTTCCAGACGTGAGCACGGTCATAGAAACACGATTTGGACACTTGCTAACGCAATTGTAGTATCTACGTCTTATACTCACGTCCCGAGTTTACGATGTGGTCAAAGAGACCCCCCTGACACCTGCCATCAACCTCAGTAACCGCTTAGAGTGCAACGTCCTCTTGAAGCGCGAAGACCTTCAGCCCGTCTTTAGCTTCAAATTGAGGGGAGCTTACAATAAAATGGCACACTTGGACGCAACTGCGCGGTGGAAGGGGGTGGTCGCGTGCTCTGCTGGTGAATGAGAGATGTACTTTTCGGTTGTACATCGGCTGAATTTGTGTAGGAAACCACGCTCAAGGAGTTGCATATTCGGCGAGACAACTCAAGATACCAGCCACCATCGTAATGCCCTCGGGCACGCCGGAGATCAAGCACAGAAACGTTTCGCGTCTGGGAGGATCGGTTATTCTATACGGCGACGACTTCGATGCTGCCAAAGAGGAGGCGCATCGGCTGGAGAAGCTCCATGATCTTACAAACATTGCCCCCTTCGACGATCCATATGTCATCGCTGGTCAAGGCACCATCGGCATGGAATTGCTACGCCAGACGAACTTGCAGGAGTTGGAGGCTGTTTTCGCTTGTGTTGGCGGCGGAGGATTGATCGCAGGCATTGGAGTTTACATAAAGCGCATCGTACCACACGTGAAGATTATTGGTGTAGAAACATATGATGCAAGTGCAATGGTGCAATCTTTACAAGAAGGAAAGAGGGTTGTTCTGAAGGAGGTCGGACTTTTTGCAGACGGTGCAGCGGTCAAGACAGTTGGAGAGGAGACCTTTCGCTTGTGCAACGACGTCATCGACGAGATTATTCAGGTCACGACAGATGAAACGTGTGCTGCAATCAAAGATATTTTCGAAGATACCAGGTCGATTGTTGAACCAGCAGGTGCATTAGCCTTGGCTGGTATCAAGAAATACGTTGCGCGAAATCCGTCACCAAACAAGAACCGAACGCTGGTGGCTATTGCATCAGGCGCGAATATGAACTTCGACCGCCTGCGCTTCGTAGCTGAGCGTGCTGCGTTGGGTGAGAAGAAGGAAGCGTTACTTAGCGTCACTATTCCCGAACGACCAGGCGCCTTTGCAGAATTAGTGAAGGCGGTGCTACCGCATGCTGTCACAGAGTATTGCTATCGGTATGCAAGAGAGCAGGCTGCGAATATCTTGATGGGTATCTCAGTCAATGCCTCGTCACGGACACAAGATCTGGCGGACCTTAACAATCGATTGGTCAAAGATGGCATGAGTGCCACGGATCTCAGCGGTGATGAACTGGCAAAGTCACATATCCGGTACCTTGTCGGAGGTCGGAGCGGTGTGGCAGATGAGCGGTTGTACATGTTCGAGTTTCCAGAACGGCCCGGAGCCTTGGTCAAATTCCTTACCACTCTGCGGCCCGACCACAACATAACGTTGTTCCACTACCGAAATCATGGTGGTGATGTAGGGAAAGTCCTTGCTGGTATCCAATGTCCTGAAGCGAAGAAGACGGAGCTGGAGGGATTTTTGGTTCAGCTTGGCTATCCTTTCTCTGACTGCACTGATTCGCCTATCTATAAGATGTTTCTGCGGGAATGAAAGACATGTCAGAGGCATGGAGAGTTGCAATATGGTTTACAAGGCTGCACCAAATGACACCAGTGGCTGACGAGCGTGGTACCTGGGTATGAATCAAGTATTGAGAAAAGCTGCGCTGCCTTAGTGCTAATAAACTCTTTGATTATTCTGCGATGTCTGCGTTTGATCGACTTCTTTAAAATGCCAGGCCTTACTGACGCTCTGAGCAGTTGTATCTACATTCTGTTTATCTCAGCAGCCACGTTCTTGACCTCTTGTTGTTCCTCCTTTATCATTATGTTCACCTCAACCATACAAGTCCCGTTGTGCATCCCCCAGCCAGGACATCCCAAGATCTGCCGCTGCATGTGTTGGTACGCTTCGTCGTCTCCCAACACGAACTCGATATACCACTTGGACAGCCATGGGTACCTGACAGTGACAACTGCAATTCGGTCTGTGTTGGCAACCTCAAGAAACCAACTGTCAAGTACCGCCGTCTTTAGTGCGTTTGCTGTGGTAGTTTTTTGGAAGGGGATCCGTTTGGCATAAGAAATGGTCGAAATTCCTACAAGCAGCGTCGTATTTGCCACCTGGTACTCATTTAGGATCGGTTGAAAGGCCTGGAGACTTGGATCAAGATTTCCACGGTAGCTTTCAACGCCGTCAAATACCTCGGCCGCCTCTGCGTACGCCTCGTCAACGCTAGCATGAGTGCGTAGCCCGCTTTCGATAAGAGCTGGACTCTGCTCACGCATACCATAATGTTCGGCCGATAAAGCTGGGGATGCCCTAGCTGGGACGTTGATGGATCCTTCGTTTCTGGCCGCTGCATCGGGTGTGTTCGGTGAAGACTCGATATTCCCACTCGAAAAGCCGTGTGCTGGCTGAGGCGGACTCAGAGTAGTTGCTGGGTCATCAACGCTTGAATTAACACGCTGCGTGCTTGCAGCGGTACGCAACTGTCAGGGGTCTGGTTAGTAGGAATTTGGTACTGGACAGCAGCTCGTACGCACCCGTGCCCTCTTGTTTTCCGAACCCTCATAACCAGCTAGCCGATACAATTGATTCAGGATTCTGTTGACACTCGTATAAGCTTCACATACAAATGATCATTCCTGCTGATGGGTATACACTTACTTCTCAGAGTCTTGTGGCCATTTCGGTGAATCGGGATCCAGCTCATTGTTTGCACTGGTCAGAAATCTCGCCGCCAAACCCGCAGCAGCGCCAGAGACCTCACTTATGAACCCAGGGGAAGTACGGGTCTGGTATTGTCGCTCGGGGTGGGCTGGGTCACGGTGCCATCTTCTGAATTCTCTTACAAGGTGTTCCCAGGTTGGGCTGGCTTTGTCGATCCCGAGATGCTTGCGGATGTCGAGCAGTACTGACTTACCCATGTTGACGGTCGCCTCGAGAGCTGGGAGGAAGAAGAGGAAGTATGACTTGGTGAAGGTAGAAAGGTGGCGTTGATTGGGTCAGTGGACAGGTTGGTGTGATGCAAGGTAAGAGAAGATGCGTGCGCCGAGAACAAGATAGCGCATCTCGGCGTGTTTACGCATTTGGACAGCTTCCATTCAGAGGCGTCACCAAATTCGAGTTTAATCCTTTTATAAAACAGCTTTTGCTTTTATTCAAAATTGGCGTGGCGCCACTCTGTCAGTCCATGTGAAAGAGCTGCGATAAAGGCGTCAGATGAGCCCCCCCCTCCCTATCAGGAGGCCAACCTCGATGTTCTGTTAATGATGAGGATTTGAAGAGGCGCATGCGCAAATGCTGAGAATTGATATCATTGAGCTTCAGCACTACACTCTTGCTCTTGTCTTTACTGAGCAACGGTGTGCTGTTCATTTTTGTTTCGCTGTTGAGGATCCCCGAGGGTATTCTGTTGAAATCAAGTGTAAGAAAATGGAAGTCCTTTGAGCGCAGACTTCTTAGGCCAGCGGCTGCAGGGTTACAATCAGTGGGATGAGAGGTAAGGGTATGCCAGAGGCAGTGGCAAGTTTGGACATGTACTAGCTGAGATTCCAGCTCTTCTCTCACTGAAAGGCCGCCTCCGGTTCCCTTGAGTGTTTTCAAGTGCCCATGTCTGTAGCAAAGACCCTATTGGTTGCTCAATCGATTGGCTTACATCCATCGCTTACCTAGGTGGTAGGCAACGAGGCTGAGGAGCCTCAGCCCCAGTATAGATTCTCAGCCCCGTGTCCATCCAGAACTTGCAGTCATCTCTCTCAAGCTTACAAGTAATGCTGAGTGCTGTTCCGTTCAGTAAGCAAACTAAGGTCCTTCAGCGTCTACCTGCTTCCCTTACGGATTTCTCTCGCAATGGCTGCTGTTGGAGTGGCCGCCAGCATTGTAACCTTAGCTCAAACAGCAAAGGACCTTTACGAGTTAATGAAGTCCGTCGAAGGCGCTCCAACGTATATTCTTGACGTTACCGAGGATGTGCGGGTACTTAAAAGTGTCACTGAGCAGATCGAGTACGACGAGCATGCTTCTCCAACGCAGCTGGCATCGGCCGTGGAGGTTTTGGCACTGTGCAAGCTTAAACTGCAGAAACTAGAACTTCTCCTGGGAGACTTGGGGTTACATACCTCTAGCAAGAGGCGGCGAACATGGGGCTCTATCAAGGCCGTCTGGCGCAAAGAGAAAATCGAGGCTCTCCGCAAGTCTCTTGAGAGCGCTAAAACTACTCTGATAATGGCAAGAGGTGTCTTCGCCGAGTAAGGTTCTTACTCACCCGCGCATTATATGCTGTGAAGTACTAAGGAAGGACAGGCAAGCCACCAAGCGAGAAGTGGCACTGCTCACTAAAGGCATGAACAACATTCGAACACATCAGGCCACGCGAAACAGCGTATCGACAGTGGCGGAGCACATGGGACGAGTTCAGGAGAAACTCGCCTACCAGCAGGACAGCATCAACACAATCATAGCCTCCCAAAGAGATGTTGAACAGCATGTCACCAAGGTTCATTTTGACATCAATCAGGCTGTTCAGAGGTTCTGTTCGACCTCTGATTCACTCGCCCAACCCTTCATACGCAATTCCTTGAAACACTCCGTTATTGAGATCGCACAAGAAGCAATACAGGATCCCGCAATGCGTAGGGAGTTAAGCAAGATCGTCTCAACTCCTCAAGAAACAGCCTCAGAATGTTTGATGCCGACGAGCTCCAATGACAACAGTGAACGCCTCAATCGGCCGGCTAGCGCCACCGCCACAAACAACCTAGGATGCTACAACCCTTCTCGGGCACCGTTCCCTCGAAAGCGTTATGGAAAGAGATCTGTTTTGCAAAACTTTAAATGGTACAAAACGATCGTCGGCACTGTCTCCTATACCACTAAAATAGTTCATCGACAATCTTATGAGGACGTATCCGAGAACTCGACCTGGCACGAGCTAGAAACAATCTTTACTATTATACCGGCCCCTTGGCTCATGCGTTTCGGCTTCGAGTTGGTCTCGACTAAGATGTTTGATGCACGGAGCCATAGCTTGCGAACATTCCGTACCGTCCCCAACGATGCTTTGATCTTTGATTTCTGCCATGACGGAAATGTGGCTGGTATTCGAAGCCTCATTCAGAGAGGTCTAGCTTCGCCATTTGACAGAGATGAAGAGGGCCGGACACCCCTACATGTTAGTGCTACTATATCGATGGTGTTGTGTTGATGACTAAACAAACGACAGTGGGCTACCTTACGAGGTAGATATGACGTGTGTGCTATGCTCATACACGCGGGTGCTCCCGTTGATGCCACGGAGTATAGGTTTGGAGTGTAAGTGGTGTCTTTCGCGATTAAAACAACCATCTGTGCTCTAACCATTTTGTGCAGGAGCCCGTTTTTGATGTTTAGCCGATATTACCCGGCAAAGTCAGAGATCGAGAGGATCACAATTACTAGGCTCTTCATAGAAGAGGGTAAAATAGATCTCACACTTACAGATCATTCCGGACGCAATGCTTTCCACCGCGGAAATTGGCATCTTGAATGGCTCCTACGTAATGAGGGCCTTTTGTTTGATCCACTTCAGAAAGATCAGTTTGGGTGCACTGCATTGATGTTTGCATGTTGGTTCCCAAGAGACCCGAAAGATCTAAAGATGTTAATTGAGGCTGGATCCGATGTAAACACTACGGATGTGTGTGGACAAGATGCCATGGATTTTTGTCTGGAATCTGATAGAGACGATGCACAACAGACAGCAAAATTGAAGGTCCTCCTTCAAGCAGGAGCTAAGCACCACATGAGGGCATATTGGAGCCATACGCACACAAGTCGAGCATTACTAAAGCCGCAGAAATTTAGGTTTTGGCGGGACGCTTTACTGTCTTTGGACGATTTTGATCTCACCAACTTTTTGAATGCAGAGTTGGAGAACGGGATGCCTCTGTGGAGGGAGGGTTGGACGATTCATTCTCTGTGCGGGATCTTTCTCGCTCCCCCGGAAGATTTGGAACGGCTAGATGGCATCAGTCGACTTGAGGAGAAGAATTTCTTAGATGAAGAGTTCAGGAGGGGATGGGGATTGGAAAACCTTGAGGGGAACGTAAATTTGGAAGGAGAGTTCAGGCGGCAATGTAGAACTCAAAGGGGTAATCTCTGGGTACAATGGGAACGCATAAATCCATGGGTACACTATCTCAACGACATCAAAGAACGTATGCGCTACGAATGCTACCTTCCACATCTCGGCATAGTACCAAAGCGAAAGGTCCCCCTTGTCTTTCCAAAGCCGCGACGCTACCTCACCCTCCGCAAAAGCTGGGATCAGTCTCTTCGTCGAATGCGCTGGAACGTGTACCAGTCCCTCCCAGAGTCTCTTCGAGAGTATCGCGTTTGCACACTGCCACCTGTCGTTGACTCATGAGCGCCTCTATGTGGCACGTTCTGATGGTGCAGGCGAAGCCGGGAGCATACTACCTTCGAGAAGAATGCTTCGAGGGGTTGCCCTCGATTTTTCGGTGGTGATTTCAACGCAAATAGGCTTGGCTTGCTCCATTCCAGAAACCGGAATAACACCGGCTCGTCACTCGCACGTATTGAGACTCAGCAAGGATGAAGATGCATTGCTCTTGCGCCCTGAAAGCAAATGAGCTTTCCGGCAGCGTAGGACGGCAGGAGATGGTGTCGGAGGTGGAACATGATGGAATGAGATCGCAGGAGGAGGAGGGATAGTGCTGAATGTGAGAGTTGTTGGGTCGTCACCCAGTCCTTTCTGCGGGAAAGCTACGCCGAATGGCACTGTTGGCAAAGAAGCTGCTGTTGGGGCCGGAATGGATGTGCCGTTGGGCCTCGCGTTGGTCGAGGACTTGATACTGCTTATACGGGTGAAGCTGCGAAGGAGAAAGGAAAGAGGGAGCGGTAGGACGGGCTCTAGTCGGCAGCCGCGGGACCCGGAGGTTAGCATTACGTGAGGGTCAAATGAGCCCCAAGCGTCTCAAGTGGTCGTCGGGGACAACGGTGTGCACGAGATGTTAGGCCACACCGTTTCATATGAAATCGGTGTACAAAGGTGACGATATCTCTTTGGAGATATGTCCAAAAGGCACCATTTCAGGACGGATTTATGCATGCGAAGGCGTTACGGTCTGTAGAGCATATGAGTTGGCGTCAGGGAGTCGAGTTGCACTGGCTAGGGCGGAAAGACTGCTTACTTGTTCATTCACAATGAATAGAAGCTTTAAACACAGCACAACGTCCCAGAACCGCACTCAGCTACAATATAAATGGGGCAAATCGAAACGATGCTGGGAGCAGGGCAACGCCCCTCCCTATCTACACATGCCTTTGATCCAAATTCTGGAAAGTCGTAACTTTAGTCACTAGTTGTGCTGGCTTTCATCCGGATTAGGCCAATGGTAACAAAAACATCCGAGGGCCTTGCTTTGTATAATATTACACGGCATGAACGCGTTAAATATGATACTCGAATCTCGCATGCTCAACAATTTCTACGACTTTCAGCAATCAAACCTAGAGGCATCTGCAGAAATCCTCTCGAACACAGATCCTTGATTTGATGGCTACGACCACCACCGGGGCCAGCGGACGAAGACCTAGGCTGTTTCCTTCAACATTGCCAGCGGGCGACCTTGCCACGGGGGCCCTTTACGGAATGGTCGTTGGTCCCAGCAGATACTTCCTCCGCCGACTCGCTGCTCAGTTAAACCTGCGTCAGGAGCTTATGTTCTTCAGGCTCCTCCTGCAAAATAAAGCTGTTCTCCATTTCGCTGCGTACGGGTTTTTGATCGAGTCAGCCTTTGCCTTGATTCATCCACCATGGAATATCCGTCATATGGTCGCGAAGGAAGTGCAAAAAGCACCGCGAAAAGAACCCATCCCAGCAGGTGCTTTTTCCAGGCGTAGAAACCACAAATACGGGCAGTTGGGCACTTGGAGGAGTAATGGGAGCGACGGCCGTGGCAACAATTCTTCCACTGCGAGGCGCCAAACTTGTGGTCGGTGCATGGCGGAATTATGTGGGCGCTGCCGCAATAGGTGCTCTCGCTGGAGATCAGATCCATTACTGGTATCAGGTTTCTCAGGACAAGACCCTCGATCGGTAGAACTGAGAGGTTATGTCGAATGCTGGGAAGGGCGTCGGGTACCCTTTGCCAGGGCGCGGACTTTTCATGTCCGTGTGCTACTGTTTTCAGACGTTTAGCGCTATCGTACTTGCTACCTCTCGGCTCCGGTCATGTTTTCGGATACCAGCTCTTGCTCTGCTTGCTTGACACTTCGGATGGCGCCAGTACATATCCAGAATGGACGTTATATGCGTTTGGCGATGGAAGGCTATTTAAAGCCATGGTATGATCGGACGATGCCAACGGATAGCCAAGGGTTAGGGTTCCGGCGTGATGGTTGCGCTATGTTTGATCGCGCAAAAGAGGACCTGTCAACGGGCTGAGGATCGTGTTATGGAGAAACCGACTCGAGGAGAGAAACCCAGAAACTGGTGTGAATGAGCTTCGGGAGAGAAAATAGAGCGGCTCTGTAGTATGTCAGTCATGAAATTGCCCTAGCTATGCAGATAATGCGGGCACGTGATTGTGGTCTTTTCGACACGCCACAGTTTGCAGACACTTCACGTGCCCGCAGAGGTCAACATTCAATATAACTCCAGCCGTAGCCTTGGGAAGTCTTTGGTCAAAGTGTGTAGGAATTTCACTCGTCTGTACAAGCTAAAGCGAAGATCCAAGAACGCCGGGGAATGCCAATGCTAAACGCCAGCGAGTCTACCGGAAACTGCTATGATCTTGTACTCGTACATGACCTTATGACCTTTGAGCCCTAAGACCTCTTTCCTGAACCGTGTGTGACCATAATTACCACGGGCTTAACCCTGCCGTTGCTTGTGTTTAGGGTTCTTCGAGCAGATGATGTACACGTAGCCCTTCCTTCTCACGCTCTTGAGGCACCAAATCAGATCAGTTCACTCATCCATCTCAAAAATGTATCTGATGAGTTAGGAAGAAAAGCGAGTAAAAGAAATTCCCCGTGACTCGTCCAAGGCGAATCGAACACGGCGCTGAAGAACCGCAAATGCACCCCCAGTAGAAAAGAGAACACGGTCATACCTTGCAACCGTCACACAGCTTCTTCACACTACTCCTAACCTTCATCCCCCTCGATTGCTCCAAGGTTGTAGGCCTCAATGCATCCACCACCGGTCTCTTGCTCAATCCCCCAAATGCCCATCCAAGTCCCTGCCATATGGATGGTCGTGTGGCAGGTTGGGATGTGAAGTATGTGCTGTGTATTGATCGTATCGTTGCAGGTAGTAGGAAGCGGGAAGGTGATATACAAGAAGGTCTAGGTAGTGTGGACAGCGCCCTGAGGGCAGGTCGTGGTAATAGCATCGTGGTAATAGGAGTATAACCGCGGTTGGGCCACGCTCGGTTCTGGATTAAGGAGTCGCGGTGATCCTGACTATCCGTCTATGAGAGAAAACTAAACGGATTTGGTGGGTGGAGTTATGGAGCTGCGAGGTTTCTGGTGCGGTGGTGGTGCTGATGCTGGAAGTCAGCTAAGAGGTTGAAGCTTTCGGCAGGCACCCGCACAAAGTCAGCCCTGTAGGGCGGAAGTAGAACGCTCCCACTCTCCAAGGTGCCTCAGGTCGTCTGTTCACAGAACAGAAAAACACTACGGACGGTGTAGAGATAACTTTCCATCGGCAGATGGCGCTTTGGAAAATATTCCTTGACTACCCTACTATGTCGAAGTCCCTCGTCCTCTTCATAGGGTGTGCGAAAGTGCGCTAGCTTCATTCAGATATGCTTTCACGTGATTTTGCCATTTCCCGTAGTACGTCGTCGGAGATGCGTTTGAGCTCCCACCATGTCCACGGAGATGCCACGGCATAGCTTGCTTCATAACTGGTCAGATCTTAGACGGAGCAGACGCATCAGGATCCTTCTTTACCGAAGGATATAAACTTAAGTTTATGCATAGCCTACATTGGGGGCCGCAGGCAGCTCAGAGGTTAATCCGTACAATGTGTGAAGACCAACTCATCCAACGCGCCTCAAAGATCAGACAGCACCAAGAACAATGCAGGGGAGTTCTCAGAGCCCAATTGCTGTATTGATATGTCTTTAGACAATGGAACATATTGGACTAATCACACAAGCAATCTGAGCCGTAATGTACACAACGCATGGAAGAAGAAACTGTTTCATCATCTTCTGATGAGACCGAGTTGGGACTTGAACAGGTCGTACCCATTCCTGTTCCAAATGAGGTAACGAAGAGTGATGGAATGCACTCCAGCCCTGGATCAACTGCATCGCCGAGCCAGGGGTCGGGTTCAGAGTCAGAATATGATTCGCCATCACCTCCTCCACCACCACGGCCTAACAAATTCTACGGGCCTCCATCAACATGGCGTACCTGGACAGCCGCAGAGCGCGAATTGGCAGCGAGTCTCGATCAATTGAGAGCGAGGGATCTGGCGGTGCACCTGTACAATGCCCACGCGCTGAAGAGACGAGCACGAGCAATTGAAGATCAGTGGAAAACCGAAGATCCGGAAAGGGAAGGGAAGGGAAAGGCTTGGGTGCCACCCAAGGTGTGGACGGCCTGGCCGATGGGGCCGGATGAAGTGCCAAGGGAAGGTAGAACCAAGCTTTGGGAAGACGAAGTAGACCGGGGATTTCGGAAAAGAAGAAGGAACATCGAACCAAGTGAAGCGCTAGGAGATGCGATCGTTGGTGAGGTTTTACGGAATGCAACGCACAGGTTCCAGTCGAGGCAATGGGAGGAGGAAGAATCATCCGGGTCATCGGGGAGATCAAGCAAGATGAAGAGTCGCAAAAAAGGTAACTTTGGAAACGAGCAGCCAATGAGGGCCGTTGTGGAGGACGACGGAAGCAGTGAGGATGAGAGCCATTCAGAAGCCGAGGCCAAGACAGAACTGGAGAGTGAAACCGAAAGTGAGTCACTGAATGAAGGGAAAACTCAGAGAGAAAAGGAGTGTGCAAGCGAGAGCGAAGGAGAGTTGGGAAGAGGAAGGCGCAGCATGACCACGCGAAGTCAGTCGAGGGATGCCAGAATGAGCACGAAAATTCAATCCAAGAGCGAAAGGACGAGTAGAAGGGGTCTTTCCAAAACCGGAAAGAGCGAACCCACCGATTTTACTTCGAATGCGGAAGATTTGGACACTATGAAACCGGTGCTGATGGCTGATGATGAGCGAGCACGCGAGATACTAGGACCCACGGTTCATCACATTCTTGCCAAACTGGATCATCTACTCATGGGCCTCCACCAGGCTAGGCAGGCTTACCTCCCAG
Organism: Umbilicaria muhlenbergii; assembly: GCA_000611775.1. Classification (NCBI taxonomy): domain Eukaryota; kingdom Fungi; phylum Ascomycota; class Lecanoromycetes; order Umbilicariales; family Umbilicariaceae; genus Umbilicaria; species Umbilicaria muhlenbergii. Next base: position 5,556,659 of record KK106983.1, read on the forward strand.
GAGTCTACGATTCCGCAAGCGAAACCCAGACTGATGCAGATGAACACTCTGGAGTGGGTTCAGGAAAGAAGAGGAGTAGATCAAGCTGTAGCAAGTCCAGGTCACGGGGGTCCAAAAAGAAACGCTCACGGGATGCGTCAATGCGATCTACAAGGAGGTCAAGAGACCGCAGTAAGAGCGTTGCTTCGTCGAACTCCGACTTTGAAGACGCCCAAACTTTAAGCTCTCCTCCCAGAGAACCATCTCGAAAGCCACGGCGTCGAAGATCTAGACCACCTGAATCACGCGCTCGTTTATTGCGTGAGAGCCAAGCACGCCTCGGGCTTCGTGACTGGAGCGATGTTCTTGGCATAGCTTCGATGACCGGTTGGGACTCTACTGTTGTTGCCAGAGCAGCCGGGCGATGCGCTGCACTGTTTGAAGAAGGAATTACTTTCAGAACGTTAGAAGAGGGAATGCCAGGGGCGAAAGAGGTTTCGTTCCTTCCCAGTGGTCTTTTAAGGGAAGGAGATCCCGTAGGCAGGGAGAAGTCCCTTTCAGAGGAAGCCGAAAGCGAAGACGAGATGCTGGGTGGTGTGCATGTTGATGGATTTCTGAAACCCATTCAGGCCAAGAAGAGTTGGAAAGTGCGAGGTGCTTGAAAAGGGAAGCAGACTGCAAGGTCCATTGGCTGATGTATGCTGAAGTTCGAAGTCATGAAGATGGTGAACTTGTTTCCGGAAGAAACATAAGCTGTTATCAATCACTCAATTGAAGCACTAGTTATGTACATTATGTCTATGATGAAGCTCATCGGGGTTGATCGTGTATTATGTAGAATGACATAAGATGACCTGCCTTAGAGGTAATTATGATCTTGACTAGGGTTTGATGGGAGGAGGTATCAAGCACTGAATTTTCTTCATAATGACACTCTAAGGCGTTGATCAATTTGTTAATGACACTCTAAGGCGTTGATCAATTTGTTAATGACACTCTAAGGCGTTGATCAATTTGTAGAGCATATTGAAAATGCTAGAGTGAGTAACTCAGGTGTTTAGCATTTGCTGAATATTTCCACCCTATCTCCTGAAGTGGCTGAGTCTTTATGTAGTTGTCTCTTGTCCTTCTAGTCAGTTGTTGGGGGGTTGAAGGCTCAGGAAACTGCTGCATTGTGGGCTTAGAAGACTCATTATTATTATTCTATGTGGATTATATTACTATAACGGCGACGACTACGTCACTCACCAAGGCCCCACTGATCGGCATGAATTAACAACTATTACGCTGGATACCACGTAGAACAATCGTATAGCAGTCCAACCAACAAAATGGGTGTTTCTAGTTCGTTCTCCTCTTCGGTTCGCCTTCGAGATCATGGCAGGATGAAGACTGTCCATGCTTGCATGCCTTAAGGTTGTGGGTGGCTGCAATCGCAGCCAAAGAGGCAGGCTGGTTAGGAAGGGAGCAGGCATTGGCTGAGTGGGTTATGGGGCTATCGGAGCTCGAGGAGCGGAATGGAGAGGTAGTGGGGGCGCTTGCTGAGACCGTCGACGATGTGGGAGGTGGATGATCTGTCCAATAATAGCTGAGAGTCTTCTCATGCCTCAAGCGTGATAGCTCGTCTGCGAATTGAGGAGGATTCTTCGCAACGGTTTCGTGGTACAATGCATTCAGAGCAGCCGCGACCCTCCCATGCCGACCGCTGGTGACATAGTCGATGACGTTCTTGCACCTGCGGTAGAATTCAGGGAGGTCCTCTGCTTCACAGAGTCTGTAGCTCTTGAGTCGCTGCCCATGAAATTGCGGATCCTGGTACCAGTGGAGGTTGAAATAACTATCTTGACCATCACTAGCAATTGGGAGGGATATCAAGTCTTCATCTTGGTATAAGACTTTGCCATGTTCCCTAGCAACTTCGTACAAGGTCCGAAGAGCGTGGACTATGGCTGCACCTCCTCCAATATATTGGCTCTCTGCGTGATATCTGGTGCCGCTCGTAGCACCTGAATTAGTTCCCATATAAAACCTGGCAACAATCTCCCACTTTGAACTCGCATAAACCTTGTCAAGGGAGACAGATCCATAAGTTTGTACCTGCGCAACACGCTGGTAGCCCGTCAGGAATTCCTTTGTCGTACCGTACGCCACATCTGGTCTGGGTTGAGGGAGTGTGTTTTGAAGACCAGGATTCAGTGGCACATGGTCTCTGCCGAACTCAACTGACATGGCCACAGAGCCATGCTTTGGTGCCCGCGGAATTGCATGCTCGCTGTAGTATTCATGTGATATGGACGACTCCCCATTATCATTCTGGCTCCTAATCCAATGAGCACATTTTCGAGCTTCCTCGTGGCTCAGGGGCGGTGAATCCCGTTCAGCGTCCATTATTTGGGACGCGGCGTGTCGAATGGTGGCCGGAACTACATCTGTGTTGTGCCATATGATGCCGTGCGTTGCAGCCACCTGGCGGTAATATCTCGAGTCTGTTGGTTCACTCTTGATCGATGGCGTCTTGCCGCCGAGTGGTGTAGAGAAGGAACTTATGGCCGAAGCTGTGGCGCCGAAGGACTTGTCAAGCCACTCCCCGAGGTACCAAGGTGGCGAGGACGGGCGGGTAGGATACATTGAAAGGCAGGATGTTGATGGTGTGTTTGATGCTACGTTAGCAGATTCTCAGCGTCGCCGGACAAAAGCAGACGTTAAAAGATGTGACACGTTTGATCAGTCAGGTCAGACGGCAACCCAAGAGCTTGTGATGCTTGGTTTAGCATCAGGCGTAGGGTCAAAACAAAGGGCAGTTGCAACAAGAGGTCCCCCTGAGCAACAAAGCAACGACCCCAGGCCTCATGAATGTGAATTCATATTTCTTTAGACGCGGTTGAGTTCTGAAATCCTCACCAATCAAATTTCCCGATATTGCACTTTGTTGACGATTTGATGCTGGATGCCGCCTGGATGCCTTTACTTGGAGCTGCCACTTATCTTGACCCGACGACGGCGGACTACCGACGCCTGCCATTGAGTATTTACAGGTCATTGAAAATCTCCAGAGTTGTCTCAGTCGGCTCAGACGCCTTCCTCTGTCTATTAATAATCTCTTTATTCCAGACTCCATACTTATGGAATACTCCGGCCTCAAAATCTCCCATGTCCTTACCGGCGCCATTAAATCGATGAACGACGTCTCATCTACCCTCGCACCGAGTGCGCATCCGCACTCCTCCAAAAGCGCAGCTCAGGATCTAGGGAACGAAGTGGGGCACGTGTGCAAGGCTTTTGAGGCGGAGATTGAGGAACCGAGAGCGGGGGAGCCGGAGGCCCAGAGGCAGTGTGACGGTGACAGGATGCAGATAGAAAGGGTGGTGAGGGCGGCGAGAAAGGCGGTAAAGGAGATAAGGGCAAGGACTGAGAGAGCGAAGGGTGTGGCTAGAGAGAGTTTTCATGTCAAGTAAGTCATAGGAGGTCAGGAGCTTCCTCTGATCGTGAATATTACAGTCAGATCCATGCGCTCGGCGCGCAGAAGACATTGCTCTTCTGGTATAGGAGGTAGGTATCCTAGCCCTCTCCACCTTACCTAAGAATGGAGAACTGTGAACCGGAGAAGAAGTCTTCATAAGGATCGAGTCTTAAAGCGGCGTCCGGAAAGTTCGCTTTCGACGCTGCGCTAACCCTATCCCATTATCACCTTCCTTCGAGAGGTAAAACATCATCAAGTCGATTGACATCGTCATGTATCCGTACCAAGAAAAGGAAGTAGATTGAATGCATTGTTAGATGCCTGTTGCTTCAAGTAAGCTTACTACTTTCGTCTTGTCTCCGAAATCTACGGAGGCTCCCTTGCCTTAGCACACGGATGCTTGTATTCACCGATCTTTGTTCGACTGTAAAGGTGTACCAAGGCGTCTCCTAGAGCATATCAAATTTACCGGGCTCTTTTCCAGATTCCCAATGCAGTAGAATGGCGTTCACGATTTTGATATCTCGATCGCTGCTAATACTTAATTTAGTACCTTGATGGCCTTCCACCCCACTCTTAAGAAGGCTTGCTGGTCGCTCGCTGTTGTCGTAGGGCTTTATTATGGATTTCTTGCCCTTCTTTTGATTCCATGGCTTCAGCGGCAGTAAGTCCGCAACCAGGCACGTTCATTTCTCAACTTCATTGACCGGTGGCATAGCGCTTTATATGCAAATAAGATCCACACGAGCTGGTGGACAGATCTCAACAAGCCGGAACAGTTTGGGTATCTGAGTTAGTCCAACTATTGAAGCTTTGTTCACAATTCTGACTATTTGAAGAGAGCCAAATACAGCCGTTTAATATCCCTACGCCAGACGGCGAGGTTCTCTACGCATGGCATGTACTGCCACTTGCGCTCTACGCCAAACATGAAGTTGCCCTGATCCAAGGACCAGCAGGACCTCCAGACGATATCACACAGACGGTAGCATTCAAGCTTCTGGCAAGTGATCCGGAGACCCGCTTGGTAGTCAACTGTAGGCCAACGTGCGTTGTACAACGCCTTATCTAATGCTGACTTCAAATAGTCCATGGCAATGCCGGGACAGTCGGTCAAGGATGGCGGACCGACACGTACCGCGCCCTAGCTACGGGTGGCGTAGACAAAATCCACATCCTTACTGTTGACTACCGTGGCTTTGGCTACTCGACCGGAAGCCCTACCGAGCAGGGGCTTATTACAGATGGGATAACAATTACTAAATGGGCTCTGGAGGTCGCCCATATTCCCCCGGAACGGATTATCCTTCTTGGACAAAGCCTTGGGACAGCTGTTGCAACCGCAGTCGCAGAACATTTCGTGCTAGAATCTCAAACTGAGTTCGCAGGTGTTGTTCTTGTGGCCGGCTTTTCTGACATCCCCACGCTTATGTTAACGTACAGCGCTGGCGGTTATGTCCCTATACTCTCAGCTTTGCGACCTTACCCTCCGCTCCAGCGATTTTTCGCTCGTAGAATCAAAGATACCTGGCAGACGGCTGTACGGCTTGGCACTTTTGTACGGCATAGTAATAACGTCAATCTAGTCCTGATCCATGCAAAAAACGATTATGATATACCTTGGAAGCACTCGGACGCGTTATTTTATGCTGCTGCAAACGCTACGAGTAAGGAAGGTATGACGACAAAGCAGATCGATGGAATTAAAGACACTCTAGATCTGGGCGAAGGCGGTTGGGTCAACAGTTGGAATGCTGGTGGACAGGGTCATGATAGAGGTAAGAGAATCAGACAGGAGATTGTCATGCATGGTGGTGAGTGCTCCACAGCGTTCTCTTCATTGCTGTGTCTGATCGACTTCACAGGCCATAATCGAATAGTCACATATCCCGTTGTAGCCAAAGCAGTCCTGAGAGTTTTTGATCTAGGGATATAGATATTTAAGCCTACCTCGTCTATATATGTGTGGCTCGTGCCACTACTTCAGATCCCATGGGCTCCACTGCCCAGCATCTCCCTCATAGGCGCATGGAACGCAGCATTGTGAGGCTCATGGCTTCTTGGATCAGGCCCTCATCATAAACTGAGACCCCGCCCGTGTGATGACCGTATATGCGTTTTATTAATGTTATGTGGGATTAGCTGGCCCATCCTACATTGAACGTCAACGGCGTGCACAAAGCTCTCTCACTCAACTAGGATCCCATGCAGAAACCACAATTGCACTTCTTACTGCCCTGCCCAAGGTGGTCGCATCTGAACATCTGGTCTGCAGGCGTCCCGCAGCATGTCCATCTAAAGCCCTGAGGCCAGGCATCGAAAAACTTCGCCTCACCTCTGCCGAATCATTGCTGTCATTACCGTCGTCATCTGGAACACAGCACGCTCTTTAATCTATGGTCACTGCACAACCCATGCCTCGAACTTCTGTTACAAGTCCTCGGACTCGGATTTATCGCATGCAGCAAAGCCTAAGCCTTTTGCAAGGTGGGACCGTGTTTTGAGCTCGAGGCGTCCTTCATAGTCCGAGCCATCCTAGCAGCGGCGGTATTGCCTCTTATCATACTAAGGGCTGGCTGAAGAGGAAGCTGTTGTACTCGGCATGATGGATATATCTTTCCAGGACTCAGACTAGAAAAGAGGAGAGCATAGGTCAAAACGCAGTGGAAGCGGGACACAGCTTTTCCCTATAGAGAAATCAATCGAGTACGTGGTAGAGTAAATGATCCGCAGGGGCAGAGCTGGGAACTGTGACACGGACGCGCACTATGAGTTAGTTACACTTAAGATACAATGAGAAGTTGGCGGTGGGGGGATCCCCCGCGAACATTACGATAACGCAACTTCTAACTCGCAGTTGGCGCAAATGTTGCTCGCCTCATAATAAACCCGCGGGGGCCCTTGATGAAGTCGCAAACGCAGAATCTAATTAGAAGTGCGAATAAACAGAAGCACGACTATTTTCAGGTCGATATTGAAAGTGGCTGCAGGTGGTTTCATCAGGATAAGGTAAACCGGTAAGGCTACAATCTCCCCCTCATTAGGCGAGGCGCATCTTCGTACAGATCTTGGACATCCCCGCGTTTCTTAAAGCAGCCAATCGAACAGGCAAGATGACAGAGGAGTCGAAAGTGGCCGACTCAGAGCTCAACAAGGAGGCTGTTAAAGAAGTCCTCGAAGAGCAGTCAAACAATGCGAGCGTCAACGATGATTCCGGTGACGAGGAGCAACAGGACGAGACAAACACCGACGCGGTAGCTGCGAGCTCAACTGCAAAGAAGAAGAAATCCAAGAAGGCCAAGATACAGAAGATCTTTGGGGCCAAAGGGAAAGAAGATGGCGCCACAGAAGCAGCAGAGGGGCCTTCAAATCCTGCCAGCAAGCTCACACCTGGTATGGTGGAGCAACTACTGGAGTTGAACCCATCCTTGAAGTCCGAGATCTCGGGCATGAATGCGGAGAGGGCTGCCGAGACTCTGAAGAAACTTGACGTCGCTGACTTGTTGACTGGCATGGTACGAGACCTATGAATTGCTTCTGAGGGTTACAATTCTGACAAGGTGGACAGTCTGTGAGTGGCAAGAATCAGAAAGATATGGCATCGTACAAGTTCTGGCAGACTCAACCAGTCCCACGATTCGGTAAGACGTCCATACATCTGGAACGACGCAGCTTATCCTTATTTCAGACGATGCTCAGGCAGAGGACGAGGGACCGATCAAGATTATCGACCCCGAGCGAGTACCGAGAGAGCCCAGGCCGCTCTACGAAGGATTTGAGTGGGTCACAATGGACTTGATGGACGAGAAAGAGGTTGGTTCCTAGGAGCATAAGACTCACGTATCAGTAAGTTCTAATCATATTATAGCTGGAGGAAGTTTATGAGCTATTGTCTGGCCACTATGTGGAGGATGGTGAGGCCATGTTCAGATTCAACTACTCCATCTCGTTCCTCAACTGGTATGCAAAATTCTTGACCTAAATCCTTGGAGACCACGATGCTAACGTACGAAGGGCACTCAAGTCTCCTGGATGGCGTAAGGAATGGCATGTGGGTGTTCGTGCAACAAAATCACGGAAACTCGTCGCGTTCATATCTGGCGTTCCGGTTGCGCTTCGTGTGCGGTCAAAGGTTCTGAACAGCACCGAGATAAATTTCCTGTGCATCCACAAGAAGCTACGGTCGAAGCGTCTGGCACCTGTTCTGATTGAGGAAATCACGCGGAGATGCTATCTTCTTGGTATCTACCAAGCCATCTATACAGCTGGCATTGTTCTCCCCAAACCCGTCAGCTCATGCCGATACTTTCACCGAAGCCTCGACTGGCTCAAGCTCTACGAAGTTGGGTTCGCCCCTCTGCCACCGAACTCGACGAAAGCAAGACAGATCACCAAATTTCACCTTCCGAGCAACACAGCTACACCCGGTCTCAGGCCTATGCAGAGCAAAGACGTCGAAGGAGTACAGGATCTCATGAACCGCTACCTCAAGCGCTTTGAGATGGCGCCAGAGTATACCAGACAGGAGATGGATCATTGGCTGGTACATGACGAAGAAAATGTTATTGACCAAGTGGTCTGGAGTTATGTGGTTGAAGACCCAAAGAGCCACAAAATCACCGATTTCTTCTCATTCTACTGCCTCGAGTCGTCGGTCATAGGCAATCAAAAATACGACAGCCTCCGCGCGGCATACCTCTTTTACTACGCTACCGAAACGGCCTTTGAAGAAAAGGAGAAAGGGCTTAAGGAGAGATTGAACGAACTGATGAAGGATGCTTTGATTTTGGCGAAGCGAGTAAGTTCCGAATCCTTTCCAACTGCTGTCGGATACTCACCAAGTGGACAGTTCAATTTCGACGTCTTCAATGCTTTGACTCTTCTAGACAATCCTCTATTCCTCGAAAACCTAAAGTTCGCACCCGGAGACGGTCAGCTACATTTCTACCTCTACAACTACCGAACACCGCCGATAGCCGGAGGTGTGAATGCGAAGAATACGGTCGATGAGAAGCGGCGTGGCGGTGTCGGTGTGGTGATGCTCTGAAGACATCTTGGGGCATTGCAGAGTTGCGATCTTCTGCACTGAGCACAGCATAGCGTTGGCTTGATTGTTGCATTGCTTAGCTGTATCTGTAACGGAATACAACATACCCTTCCTTGAGCCATTTGTTGTGCTCTTTCTCCGGATCTCTTACACTAAAAGTCCTCACCAATCTTGAGCAGGGCGTGACTGTAAACAAGGAAAGCAGACGTTGGTGTCATTGCGAGGCGCGCAACCATCCGAACAAAAGTATTCCGGGAAAGTCTGAGGAGTCCCTATGTGGAAGTTTAAGTGCCTTGTAGGGCTGAAAAAAGTTCAACAGCCGAGACGATCTTTAGATGCTGTTCGAGCCAACAGTACACCGCAGCAAGCTCGTCAGTCCATTTAATCGAGCGTCATGAGGGCGCAAGGAGCTGCGAGGACACAAGCATGTGTGTTGCGCTCGTTGAGACCTTCTCTTCGGGCTTCTCAACCATCATGCCTCAATGCGCCTAGATGCGCCTCTACAGCCTCCCTACGCCCTCTTCAACCACAACGAAGAACTTTAGACCGACGATGGCAGCCTCGACGGTCACAGTCCGCTGCTACCGCCGCAGTGTACGTAGTCAACGCTCTTGTCATCGATATCAGCTAATTAGAACAGAATGGGGCAAGCGGCGGAACCAGAAAATCTAGCTCAGGAGACCATTATCCATAATCTTTCCCCTAAAGAAGCGGAGCGACTATCACGGGTTCGGAATATAGGTATAGCTGTAGGACTCACACGTCAGATATTCTCCAGCATGCACATTGACACCCCTAGGCACACATTGACAGTGGCAAAACCACCGCCACTGAGCGCGTCTTATATTACACCGGCCGAATCAAGTCAATACATGAAGTACGAGGCAAGGATGCAGTGGGGGCGAAGATGGACTCGATGGATTTGGAGAGAGAAAAAGGTATCACAATTCAATCGGCTGCGACATTCTGTGACTGGGTGAAAGTCGAGAACGGCAAGGAGGAGAAATACCACATTAACTTGATCGATACACCCGGGCATATCGATTTTACGATTGAGGTAGAGCGAGCCCTGCGAGTGTTGGACGGAGCGGTCATGATTCTGTGCGCCGTTTCCGGAGTACAATCGCAGACCATTACCGTGGATAGGCAGATGAGGAGATATAACGTTCCCCGGATCTCCTTCATCAACAAGATGGATCGTATGGGGGCAAACCCTTTCAAGGCCATTGACCAGATCAACCACAAGCTCAAAATTCCCGCGGCAGCCGTACAGGTCCCTATTGGGTCGGAAGACAGCTTTCAGGGGGTGGTGGATCTCATCGGGATGAGAGCCATTTATAACGAGGGTCCAAAAGGAGACATCGTCGTTGTAAAAGATGAGATTCCCGAGAATGTCAGGCAACTTGCAGAAGAGAAGAGAAAGAAGCTGATCGAGACCCTCGCCGACGTGGACGATGAGATAGCAGAGATATTTCTCGAGGAGCGCACACCAACTCAAGAACAAATCAAAGCAGCTATCAGACGTGCTACCATCTCATTGAAGTTTACGCCGGTCTTCATGGGCTCTGCCCTGGCAGACAAGTCGGTACAGCCGATGTTGGACGGAGTGTGTGACTACTTGCCAAATCCCTCCGAAGTCGAGAATCTTGCTCTGGACCAAAAACGGAAAGAAGCTCCAGTCAAGCTTGTCCCGTACAATTCTCTACCCTTTGTGGGGTTGGCTTTCAAGCTGGAGGAAAGCAGTTTCGGTCAACTCACATATATCCGTGTCTACCAAGGTTCACTGAGAAAAGGCTTGAATGTTTTCAACGCTCGAAACGGCAAGAAAGTCAAGGTACCTCGGATAGTACGAATGCATTCCAATGAAATGGAAGACGTTCAGGAAATTGGGGCCGGTGAGATATGCGCTGTGTTTGGCATTGATTGTGCCTCCGGAGACACCTTCACCGATGGTACCCTAGGTTACACCATGACCTCAATGTTCGTTCCGGAACCAGTCATCTCGCTCTCAATCAAGCCCAAGAACAACAAAGACGCCTCCAACTTCTCAAAAGCCATGAGCCGCTTCCAACGTGAAGACCCCACCTTCCGTGTCCACGTCGACGCCGAAAGCCAAGAAACCATCATCTCCGGCATGGGCGAACTCCACCTCGACATCTACGTCGAGCGCATGCGCCGCGAATACAGAGTCGACTGCGAAACCGGCCAACCGCAAGTGGCCTACCGCGAAACCATCTCGGAAAAGACCAAGTTCGACCACACGCTCAAGAAGCAAACCGGCGGCGCCGGCGACTTCGCCCGCGTCGTCGGCTGGCTCGAACCAACAGGTGCCCTCACAGCCAACGAATATGAATCCCGCATCACCGGCGGCACCATCTCGGAGAAATTCCTTTTCGCCTGCCAAAAGGGCTTCCAGGCCTCGTGCGAAAAGGGACCTCTCGTCGGACACCGCGTGCTCGGCACCCGTATGGTTATCAATGACGGCGCGACGCACATGACGGATTCGTCGGAGATGGCGTTTAAGAACGCGACGCAGCAGGCCTTTAAAAAGGCGTTCCAGATGGGGAAACCGCAGGTATTGGAGCCGCTGATGAAGACGACGGTGACGGCACCGAATGAGTTCCAGGGGAATATTGTCGGGCTGTTGAATAAACGGAATGCGGTTATCAGCGATACGGAGATTGGACCGGAGGACTTTACGCTGTATGCGGACTGTAGCTTGAACAGTATGTTTGGGTTTAGCAGTCAGTTGAGGGCGGCGTCGCAGGGGAAGGGGGAGTTTTCGATGGAGTTCAGTCATTATTCGCCCGCGATGGTTATGTTGCAGTAAGTTCTTTCCGTCTCTTTCTTGGAGGGGCTTGTTAGGGGGGGCTTTTGGGGATGGTTGACTAATTTATGAAAATAGGAAGGAGTTGGTGGCGAAGTATGAGAAGCAGCAGGCGGATAAGCATAAGAAGTGAGACGGTGGTTGGTATATTAGGGGGTTTTGGTGAAGGGAAGGCATCTATCTCCTCTCGCGGTGTGGTAAACGGCATCTACACGGGGGCATGTGGAGTTTGCGAGACGGTAGAACGGCACTTACGGTTATACTACATCAACACCATAATGATACTCTTCTATCCCCCGAGCTCGTGATCTACCCTTCAAACATGCATGTATACAACTCACTCCGATATCAAGATGCTGACACGTGCCTTCTTGGCCGCAATCTCATCCCCTGTCCACTTCCGTCTTGGCGCTCCCCACCCGCAATCCGCCCGCACTCATGCATCTTGCTGCTATCGTCGCCGCACCGCCTATGACCCTCACACAACCCATCTACTGCGCTGACAAACGCAGATTTTCTTGGCGGGGTTTTCAGCCCGGGTGCGGCTGCGGAGGACCCTGAGATCGGGATTGTGTGAGGGTGATAGGTCGTGCGAAAATGTGGAGAGGGCTATGTTGCCAATGGGCTTTGTCTGGGCCCTCCTGCGAATGGGAGTGAATGTTGCCGGCGCATAGAAGGGTCCACCTGTGCAGTTGTGATGGGTATTTAGTGTTCGCGTTTCTGCTGATGCTCTGTTCTGTTGGTTTTGCCTACTTGCGAAAACGAAATTTATTGGGGTAAATTTGGGAGTTGTTCAGTCGTAACCTAACCACCCGTGAATCGAGATCGTGACTACAGCGAGGATGAATCAACCAGCGGGTCAAGGTGGCGATGATAGAGACTACCTCGACAAAGGTGCGTGGTTTCATCCATTCTCTATTTTGCCTCATCTCCATTGCGAAGCATATCTAGTGTGTTCATCAGAGAAAGCTAACGGGATCACCATCCGCAGCGCTCGAAGCCGCGGAGAAGAAACTCGGAGGTTCCAAGTTCTCGGGACCGGAGGAAGATTACGGATGGGATTCGGAAGATGATTGAGAAGGTTACGGGGTAAGTGTTTGCGCATTGTTGCCGGGATGTGTAGGGTGGTTTGCTGATCGGTGGGATAGGAGGAAAATGCCATCAAAGTTTTCGAACTGATTGCCGTGGGAGGATGTGGGAGGATGGGGTCGCGGATATGATACCCTGAGGTGCCTTGGATGGTTGTGGGTATTTTCATTGGTGAGGATACTTGCGAGGAATGCTGGTAATGGGACTCAGATCTGCTGCGAATAGGATGCTATGGGAACACTCAGCTTGCTAAATCTCCGTGTGGTTATTTATTCCCGAACCTGGAAGGGACGAGCAGTTCAGACTGTTGCTTCCTTGTCAGTATGACCAATGTATCTTGCTTCTCCCTCTTCTGCATGTCCTATGTACTTTGATTCCTCCACTCCGCCATCTATGAATGCTCAAAACCTCTGCCAATCTCCAACGTAAGATCAAAGACCTAGATTTGCTCCTTTCGCTTCTTCTACCATCACCAAAACCGTCCGTTGCCAAATCTCCACAATGCAGGAAAGAAGTAAGCAGTCAATCCAGTAACTTGGTATTTGATGAGAGGCCACACATCCTTCTTTACACTGCCTTTTGCTTTGATCCCAACCCCTTTGCCTACCCATTTCCGGCCGCCATCCTCTTCCGCCATCTGTACCATAGCACGGGCCAGATCATCGTAAGAGACAAGAGGAGAAACCCCATCTAGTGCCAGCTCATATCCCCGTGAAATGTCTTTGACCAGAGCCGGCGGTTCAGCGGTGATCAAGGGGATCCACGTTTGCTCCTTCAAATAGCCAATCGCTTTTGCCAGGTCATCGTAGACATAATGGTTTCCACGTTCAAGCACCCATTGAAGTATCCGTGGTGTATGCCTGCTGAAGCGTGGGTTCAGCGAAGCCGAGCTCAGGAAGACTAGGATAGGGCATTTGAAGCTAGATCCTTCTTCTTTCCGCAACACCTCCAGTGCAGACACAACAGTGTGGGCTGTCCGCTGAGCAATGGAGCAGCCTGGCTCGTTGGTATTCTGAGCGACTGCGCTGAAGATGATGTCCGCATTCCTCAGGCATTCTTTGAGCAGGTCTGCGCTTGAGAGATCGCCAATGAAGGCCTTGACATTCTCTGCGCCCTTTATGTACGGATGTAGTGATTCGATTTTGGAGGCAGAACGCGCGTAGACGTTGATCTTGACCTCATCCGGTCTTTCATGGAGATATCTGAGAAGAGACGATCCTGTTGAGCCGGTGGCTCCTAAGATGGCATATGTTGGCATTTTGACACGACAGACAAGCTGCTGCTTTGCAAATGAAAGTCACAGGTTTCAACACCATCGAACAATTGAGAAATGCAAGTTTGTTTTGACATCTTGGAAGCCTAGGGTAAGGGATATCTTTAGACGGAGTACCAATCAAGTGCGCAGGTGCATTAAGTAGGCGTCATTGAGCTCTACTCCTACCTTCCCCATCGAGCGAAACTATCTTCACTGTATAATGGTGCGCTTTCACTATTAATTTGCTGCTGAGAATCCTCCAGGCTCTTCTACTTTGGAAGTGCCACACGTATGGATGGTGGGCCCTGACTTGTACAGAGACTGGCTGCGACGAGGAGAATAAGGTACTTTAGATCAGGGCATGACGTCACCGGCTCCGCCCTACATGAGGGATGATGTTCCCGAACACGCCGAGGAAGGGACGGATGGGAAAGTCAGAGAGGCGCCTCAGTTACCCCACACTTGAATACCCACCCGCCCAGGAGTTCATTATCTCCGGCATCGAATGAGCATCGAGTATTCCGGGTAACGCTTTTGCGGTTTGCTAATACAATTGTGGTCCTCCAATGTCCAAGACTATTTAGCACTTGGCTCTTCTCCTCTTCACCATGCGCGCCTTGATATCTACGCCTAGAACACTCTTCAGATCACAATTCAGACCACACAGCCTTCCTCGAATAATAGCAAGATCATACGCAATGCCTGAACACAGTGTCCCAGATGTATGTTTGGCCCGTCCACCACGTCCATCATCCCGCTTTGTGCCCCGCTCCTGTGGCATTGCGGTAAGGTATTGAGACTGACGTCGTACCAGCTTAACGACAAGTCGTTACTGAAGCATGAGTGCTATGTCAATGGTGAATGGATCAAGGCAAAGTCAGGAAAGACCTTCGATGTCCATGGTAAGATCCTCCTGCCATGCGGCATTGGCCACAACTAACAAGAAGTCTTTATGCAGACCCTGCGAGCGGAAAGCTCATTGGATCATGTCCTGAGATGAACAAGGATGATATCGAGAATGCAATTCATGTCGCTGCTGCTGCTTTCCCTTCCTTCCGTAAAACAACCGGCAGAGAGCGGTCCCGGATGTTAAGGAAATGGTACCAGTTGATGACGGATAACGCGGAGGACTTGGCGAGGCTCATCACTTGGGAGAACGGAAAGCCACTGGCGGATGCAAAGGGGGAGGTCACCTACGCGGCCAACTTCTTCGAGTGGTTCAGTGAGGAGGCACCCAGGAACTATGGCGATACCATCGAAGCATCCATCCCGGGCAACAGAGTCTTTACCATCAAAGAGCCAGTCGGGGTTTGTGGATTGATCACACCGTCAGTAGAGAATTGAACTTACTGCGAGCTCAGAGCTGACAGAGGATCATAGATGGAACTTTCCCGCTGCAATGATCACCCGCAAGATTGGCCCTGCCCTTGCTGCTGGCTGCACCGTTGTCGCCAAGTCGCCTGGCGAAACTCCCTTCACCTCACTCGCACTGGCTGAGCTAGCCCACCGTGCTGGTATTCCCAAAGGCGTGGTCAACTTCGTCACTGCGCTCCAGAACACTGCCGAAGTTGGTGAAGCCATCACATCGAGCCCTACGGTCCGCAAGGTCTCGTTCACTGGATCGACCGGTGTCGGCAAGCTTTTGATGAAGCAATCGTCAGACACTTTGAAGAAGCTATCCTTCGAGCTTGGTGGAAACGCTCCGTTCATAGTATTTGACGATGCGGACCTCGACCTTGCGGTTACCGGTGCGATTGCCTGCAAATTCAGGAGCTCTGGACAAACATGTGTCTGTGCCAACCGACTCTACGTACAGAAGGGCATCTATGACAAATTCGTCGATGCATTTGCGGAGAAGGTCAAGGGCTTCCAGGTCGGTGGTGGCTATGAGGAGGGGGTCACCCACGGTCCCCTGATTCATGACCGGGCTATTACCAAAGTCGATGCACACGTGCAAGATGCCCAGGAGAAAGGTGGAAAGGTGCTCGTGGGAGGCCACAAAATGACAAACCTTGGACCAAACTTCTTTGAGCCGACTGTTATCAGAGACATGACGATGGACATGAAGATTGCTTCCGAGGAAACCTTTGGACCTGTTGCCGGTGTATTCCCCTTCGATACCGAAAAGGATGTTGTGGAGATGGCGAACACGGCCGAAGTGGGCTTGGCCGGTTACTTCTACAGTCGGGACCTACAACGGGTCTACAGAGTCGCCGAAGCCTTGGAAGTTGGTATGGTAGGAGTGAACACCGGCCTGATTAGTGACCCTGCTGCTCCGTGAGTATCTCTTCCGTCCTACCTCCCAAAAGTATTTCTGACCAGACAACAGTTTCGGCGGAGTGAAGTACAGTGGCTTCGGGCGTGAGGGGAGTAAATATGGTATACAGGAGTACCAGGTGACCAAAATGGTGACAATGGGAGGTATGGGACAACCTCTTGGAGGATCGTGATGCTATGTTCTCTGGGGCACTGCCGCCATATACCAATATTGTACAAAATACCGAGCCCCTGGACATACAAAGGATATTTTTGAGCACCAAAGAACAAGTATCAGGCAGAGGGCCCCCCTTATTTCATCAACGGCGGAAAGAAGGCACCACCCTCGAGTTCAGTGAACTCCCCTTCCTGCTGTTGATGGGCTCCTGAGGGGCCCCTCAGAACCTTTTCCCCATAACCGCAATAAGGGTTGATGGAAGTCCTGGACCGCTGCTGAAGGCCGTCCTAGTTCCTTTGGGCACATGACGGCCACCAAGTTGATGGATGTCTCGTTGCATGTTAATCTGCTCCTGAGGGGCCCTTTGATATATTTTGCCCACAAATGCCACAATATTTGCTGGACATCCTTCTTGTTTGTTTGTCCATTGCTGAGGGGCCCATCAATCCCGTTCCCGTCACTAAGGCTGATAAATATCTCCCTTGTGTTAATCTGCTGCCGAGAGCCTCCCCCATCCATGACTCATGACATTCACTAAAACTGGAGATTAGTTATCTTGATCATTCTTCTGCTAATGAGGGTCTACAGTATTGCTTTTGCTCATAACTGCCATTAAATACACGTTGTGCCTGCAAGGTCAAAATAAGTCACTGTTGTAGAGAAGTTTCATGATAAACTTTAGTACACAGAGATCCTTACATTGAACACTGTAGATGTCATTTTCGTTCTGTCGCTAAGCACGGTACCTACCTTAGTTAAGGGGGCCATCCAAATGGGCCGCCAATGAAATCTCCGGAAGCGTGCAGGGATGATCATCACCGGTGCTATCACATGGGTCTTCTCAATGCGTACCTTAGGACCACTGCGCAATCTGTATTCCCTTCAGTCACTCTCCAGTTCCAACCACTTGTCTGAACAACATGAACCGATAATAATGGTAGATTCGGGCCTATCTACACATCTCCTAGAACAGCGCTCGATGCTTCAAAGATAGACAGCAACCGGCCAAATGCGCTGGCTATGTCTGGACCGCCTATCGGCCAGACACCGCGATCATCAACCTCCTCAGCACCTTCTACAACGTCGTCTTTGACTGCAAACAGTAGAGCAGGATCCAGTGTGGCTGAGTATGCTCATGCGGAGTCATGGTCAAGTCATGGGGGAAGGAGTGATGGCCGACCTGGGCAGCATGGAGACCACGACCAGCTTGCGAACGACACTCACGGGGAAATCTCCGCCAGGAGTCAGGGCGAACCAGAAGAGCGTGAGATCAGGCGGCATCGGCCGAGGAACTCTGGAGGTTTCCTACTTGAGCCTATCCCTACTGAACAAGGGTCACAGCGCGCGGCCAAGAGACATACCATGCACGGAGTTGGAGTTGGGCTGGAAGACAAGGGTAAGGGAAAAAGTGACGATGCCGATCTACAGATCCAAAAGTGGAGATCAGCACATCTTCGTCACGGTGCAAAGCCATCGCTTGGACGCTCTCCATTGGCGATGGTGGTAACCAACGAAAGCCTCTCCCATGAATCGACTAGCGAGATCACACCAGATCAGGATGAGATGACTTCGACGCCCTCAATCACAAGTGGAAGGATAAGCTCCTGGGCGAACGGTGACCCGGCAGCCAGTACAAAGCTGCGAGTTTCTGGCGACCAAAGACACTTGAGGACAGACCAACCGCCTCTTAATGGATTTGACATGGATCCGGCACAGATCGTAAGCTTAGCGCTCAATCTCAGTGAGAGTCGTCGAAGGACCACCAGTGCTGGTGGTATGTCTTCGATTGATGGAGTTGGGGGCAGGCGACATGTTTCGGTGGGCCAGCTCAGTGCAGGCCTTGTAATGACAGGCGGAAGTCTACGGCAACATCTGCAGCAACGCCGAACGTCCAGAAACATCTCGCCGAGATCGACTGCACCGGGTCGGCCAAGCCCTGACCCCGTCCATACTGGAGCATGGGAAAGCCCTGGGAGCAGGATGCGAGCTATCAACGCAAGTGTGATCAGTGACAGCTCTATTGATGATATCCCGCTTGAACCTTCTGATGCAACACTGTTACGTGCTGAAAGAACAAGAGTTTCCCTAGAATTGTTCTATGAATACAGACGCTTATTGCAGTATCTGCCAGCACTGCCAGCACCATCTACAGGCAGACCTTCAACAGTCAAGGCTACCGCGAGGAAAGCTGGGGACGCCGTCCAAGAGCTTGGCAGATCGTACAATCCCCTTCAGTATATCCGCAACCGAAAGGTACGAGCTCGTGAGAGGAAAACGTTTAATGCAGAGGTAGAAGGCTGGAAAGACGTGGAAAGAGTACAGGACTGGGTCAACAAAGTAGCGGCGGACCGCAAGGGTGTAACCACTGTGATTGATGTCGACGCGCCTTTGCCGATTTACGGAACCCCTGAGGAAGACGTGAAAAACAATGATGCCTCGCCTGTATCGAGTCTCCGCCACCCAAACGGCCCCAGAACTACGAAGCCGAGTAGACCCCGTCTAGACTGGATGACGACCCCATGGGACTTACTCGCGGATGCCTACTGGCTTGAGCAGGACGCTAACAAGAAACTCATTGAAGACAGAAATGGGAACAAACTGTATTCAGGCGTCAACCGGCTCTTGTCAAATCAACCGCGTTATAGTCAAGACCAGCCACGACTGCCCAATGACAGGTCCGACAGCGTCCCAAGGAATCTCAAGCGAAGCGAATCGCCAGAGACCGCACCATCGACCCAAGGAAGTGTACAGCAAGACCGCTTTGGCAAAGAACGAGGTCGCCGCCAACACCAGTATCGAGATTCTATATACAATCTGTACGAACAGAGTGGATCGAGAGAGAGGAAAGGTCCTTGGCATCGGAATCTTATCCGATCCCGAAGCTCTTCAAGCTCTTCGGGAGGTGGCTATACGGGTAGAGGGCGGAAGCACCACAAGCACTCGAACAGTCGCGACTATTTCGATAGTGCCGTCTTAGAAAAGCAGATGATGGACATGCTGGAGCGAGAAACTGAGAATGATCATTGGGGCAATCCTGGCGGTACTGAAGACGGGGTGGACGATATCAATGACGACTCTCGTGCCAAAGAGACCAGTGGGGAGGGCTCCAGTCCTACTACTAGACCTCGCAAGAGCCCCAATCGCGGCGAGCGTGGTGCACTGGTCCCAGACAAGCCAAGATCTAACCATGCTCCTACTTCAACCAGGGCTAGCTTCGAGCAAGAGAGGGGCCAGAAGCCACGCACTTCTTTTGAGGAGACTGACAACACCACCCCTTCTTCTCCCGTAGCGGACGGATTTGTTCCGAGTATTGCTATCAATCTGTCGCCACCAGCCAGTCGCTCTGTCTCTCCCACCAAGAAGCCTCTTCCATCTAGGCTCACGGCTTTCAGGCCAAGTCGCAGCAAAGAAAGGCAGTTCATTGGCGAAAACGATTTCGCAGTCGAAGGAGGCTCAACACGGAGCGGGTCACGACCTGCGGCGAGTAAAAGACTTTCAGGGGATTACACTCGCAGAGCACGAGCTCCTAGTCCTGTTGATGGACTACTATCACCCAAATCGGCCGAAAAGTTCGGTAAGGAACTACGCCGTACTGGTAGTAAAATATTGAGAGGCTCCAAAGAACCTAGAGAATCCGAGTCAAAGCTACGCGGGTTACTCAAGGGTCCGGGTAGAATTGGTGAGACTGTCGGAAGCGGAGTATCTAAAGTTGGTTATCTTCTGTGGAAGAGAGACAATGCCGGTTCCAACCTTCGTGCCAGTTCCCCAGCGTCGAGCTATGCATCAGAGCAGTCGGACTCAGACTATGAATCAGTGGCCGGCGGTCGAACCAGGAATCACAAAAGCCGACCATCTGGAACCGGAACAGATGATGAAGATCTGGCGAGGCTGTCACGGAAATCTACCAACAACGAGTCGCCAAAATATCATATGAGCAATCTTCCATCTTTCAGATCTACTTCCAAGCGCGATGAGCAAGCTCGAAACCCTAACCTCGAATCACCCAACGATCATCACATCACTCGGCAGCAACGGGCACAAAAGCAGCGAGGACGGTCGACCAGATTTGAACGACTTGCGCCGCCCAAGATGGACATGAGAAGCATATCCCCTTCGACGTCCCGCCCGCCTTCAATGAATCGCACAGTGACACGTGAGCGCGAGAGTGGCCCATCTTCCCAAGGTTCGCGCCGAAGCAGTCTTGCGCCCTCCGATAGTGGCGTCAGGAGGGCAAGTCAGGGTTTGAACACTATACTTGGCTTGCCCGGTACGTTCGGACGGGACGGAGCTTTTCTTCCCCCGGTGACCGGTCTGGCAGGTCTGGATGTGCGTCGTCGTTCAAGTCAACATCCAGATATGGAGGGCAAGCGGCATTGGAGTATCTCTGATCGTGGGGTCTCTGAAGTGCGAGGCACGGTGACGAGACGAGACATTGATCGTGTGCGCGCTCTCCTCCTCTCCTCTGGAATCAAAGCCAACGAGATCTGCCGTCGTGCTCATGAAATCCGTGATCCTCCCAATCCACTATTGCAAGAATTGAAAGCAATTACAAAAGTACCATTGCCAAAAGTCAGTCGATCACAAGAACATGTTCTCGCTGCCCGGATACTTGTCCGAAATATTGATGAGGGCAACACACGATTGAAAGAAGCAGCCGAGCGCCTTCGCACAGTTACCGTGAATGGGTTACACGACCAAATCAAGGCCGTTGACGAGAAGATCTCGTCGACCCTCACACCGCTTGTGCGGGCCTGCGCTGACGAAGCCGATGCCTTCGGCGCCGAGCTTACAACTACACATACTCTGGCGGTAAAGCAACTCAGTGATAGCATCAACACGATGATGAGACGTCGGAGGCGCCGACTCAAATGGGTAAGGAAAGGCGGCTATGTGCTGCTCGAGTGGACCTTGCTGGGAATCATGTGGTGTGTTTGGTTGGTCGTGGTAATCATCAAGTTCTTTAGGGGCGCTATCATGGCGGTTATCAGGGGCGTGAAGTGGTTACTATGGTTGTAAATAAGTGATTGCGTGATGATACCATCCTTTTGCGCTTCAGCGAGCATAGCGAGCTTATAGATTTATTGGAGTTGTTTATGACCTATATTAGACTATTTGAAATGTGTTCCCGCTTCATTAGGAATCAATTGTGGAATGCAGCCCACATCGTATATTGGATATACAAGCAAAAACATATCAACATAGGATATAAAATGCTGCCCTGAGGAATTGTCTCCGAGGCGCGGCTTGGCATCGCTAGCGCGGCAAGGTCCCGAACGTGCTTTGCCAAATTAAGCAGCAGCACTGCTTCCTTCTGAAGCTCTCGTGCCATCACCGCCCTCCTCACCTTCTTCTGGACTCCTCCTAACTACAGCAGCCCGTCATGCTGCGCGCATCACTTCCTCTAGTCCGGCGGGTGGCTGTCCCACCAATTGGCCTTCGGAGGGCTCCTCAATGGCTTGCGCCACAATGTCCGGACAGGTTGATCTGCCGGGTATGAGAACTCACTCCTTCAGACAGAATCAAGGACGCATCGTTCTAACTGTTATCTCGCTGGCTACACAGACATTCGCCGATACGAAAAAGCCCGACTCAAACACGAAAGCTAGCATTCACGACCCAAGCCCAATAGTCCTTCCGGGATCGCAAACAAAGACCGCTGAACAGCCTATACCAATGGCCCCCGGAGGAGTAGCATCAGTGTCGCCCTCATTTCCTTCACCACCCACTCCAAGTGCGAACACCGTCATTCCACCTGAAAACATCCCCTTGACCCCTCCACCGCCTCCTGGGGGAAAGGTTCAAACCGCCCCGCCGACATCGGTACCGCCGCCGCCCCCAAGGGGTGACGATGCAGGGACTGTGCGACCTGTCGCGCCCCCGTCTAGACCTTCAACTGCGACGACCGGACCCGCACAAATACCTCCCCCTCCTCCCCCGAAGCGGAAACCTCATCGCTTCCGGACGTTTCTTATCACCATGATCTTACTCAGCGGTTTGAGCTATGCAGGAGGGGTCGCCTATTCTTTAAGATCTGACAATTTCCACGACTTCTTCACCGAGTACGTACCCTACGGCGAGGAAGCCGTACTTTACTTTGAAGACCGCGAATTTCGAAGAAGATTTCCCAACCTTACAAATCAGACGCACCGTCCGTCTGCATCTGATTCCGGAAACAAAGTTACTATCCCTAGCAAGAGTGGCTTGACTTGGAAGGTGGCGGAGGGCGAAAACCAAGGCAGTGATTTGGCCCAGAAGGGCCGGCATATGAGCGCACTGGAAGAGAATAATGTGAAGCCAAAGCCAGAAAAGGCACAAAAGGCGGAAAAGGCACAGCAGACGCCATCTGCCGCTACAACCGGCGAGAAGGATACGGCAGTAGAGAAGGCTAAGAAAGACGCACCTCCACCCTCTGCGAAAAAACCGACAGAGCTTCCGGCTGCTGCGACAAAATCCACCCAACCTACTGAAAAGCCAAACGTCGAAGCTCCACCACCCAAGAAGGAGCCGGAGAAGCCTGCGCCGAAGCCGGTTGAAGAGCCTAAAAGAGATCCTAAGAAAGCGCCGGAAGTTGATGAACCCAGTGTTTTCATACCAATTGCCCCCATCGATCCACTTAAAATAAAAAATGCGGACGAGCCATTGGTACAGGATCTGGTCAAGATCATCAACGACATCATCACTGTCGCTAACGCAGACAACGCCTCGGGCAAATATTCCTCAACGATAAAGAAGGCGAAAGACCAGCTTGCTGGTGTAGGCGGAAGGATCATGGCGTTAAAGGCCGCCGAGCAAGAAGCCGCAAAGCAAAAGATCCACGAAACCCAAAAGGAATTCGACAACGCCGCCAGGGAACTAATAAAACGTCTGGAAGCCGAAATGCGCGACCAAGACGCCAAATGGAAAGATGAGTTCGAATCCGAGCGCGAAAAGATCTCCCAATCGTACGAACAACGCCTCAAAACCGAACTCGACCGCACCCAAAAACTCGCCGACCAACGCCACCATAACGCCCTCCTCGAACAGGCCGTCGCGCTCAAGAAACAGTTCCTCGCCGACGTCACCTCCCGCGTCGAAACCGAACGCAACGGCCGCCTCGCCAAACTCGCCGACCTCTCCTCCAGTGTCTCCGATCTCGAAAACCTCACCTCGTCTTGGAACTCCGTCATCGACGCTAATCTCAAAACTCAACACCTCCAAGTTGCCGTCGACGCCGTGCGTTCCTCTTTGGAACAGGCGGACCGCCCGCGCCCTTTCGTTCGGGAATTAGCTGCACTGAAGGAGATTGCGGACGCGGATCCCGTTGTCGATGCCGCTATCGCGTCGATTAACCCCGCGGCTTATCAGCGCGGTATCCCCACTACGCCGCAGTTGATTGAGCGGTTCCGGCGCGTGGCGGCGGAGGTGCGGAAGGCCAGTCTTCTGCCGGAGGATGCGGGCGTGGCGAGTCATGCGGCGAGTGTGCTGCTCAGTAAGGTCTTGTTTCGGAAACAGGGGGTGCCGGTCGGAGATGATGTCGAGAGTGTGTTGACGAGGACGGAGACTTGGTTGGAGGAGGGGTGTTTGGATGAGGCGGCGAGGGAGATGAATTCGTTGGGGGGGTGGGCGGGGGTTTTGGAGGTGCGGCAGGCGCTGGATGTGAGTTTCTCCTTTCTTTTTGTTTTGCCTTCTTGGTGGGGATGGGGATAGGTGGGGTGAGTGGGATGGTTGGCTAACTTTGTGATGCAGGTTATCTCGACTGAGGCGCGCTTGCAGAGTTTGAGGGTTGATTGAGGTAGGTTGGTTGGTAGGGGAGAGGGCTTGTATCATAGTGGTACAGTAGCGCTTGTATTGCAATAGCCAGCGAAGTCAATGGACAGCCTCCTGGGGTGATCTTAGCATGATGGAGTGAAGAAATGTATATATGAATATATTTATATCGTGCACATCATCTATAGACATGCTTATTGCCCCGACCCGCTGTTTCTACCAACCATGGCCCCAGCGTCATTGAAGCTCTTTCTGTGGTCGGAGATGATATATAATCATGCCATTATTTTACGTTATTTATGCATTCTTTATGTTTGTAAATAGCTGCTGAGTTTAGCTTCGGCCTAGAACCCTCTAGAGGCTTTCCGCGTGGTTGGAATGAAATTTGGTCAATTTGGTCAATTTAATCTCCTAGATCTGTTAGGTTTACATCACACCTCCATTGCTGGTTGGACATACCTTTCCATATTTACCTCTTATTCAAAGCCCAGGAGTCACTCCGTTCACTTTTGAAGTCATTTTCGTCGGCTCTCCCTCTTCACACGGCTATTCCGTCAATTTGATGCAAGATCTAATTCTATCAGTCCCCATATATTAGCTTGGGTGTTTGGGTTCGAACATACCTTCTCAATATACCTCACCCCCACCAGAACGCCGTCCGCATCTTGGAACTCGTTCTCGTCGCCGAAATCAATGTTTTCCTTATCAAGGCACGTAAGGCAATTGACCACTATATCCGTATACAAAAGTCCCATACGGCTCGGTAGATCTTCCCTAGCCAGATTCACGAGGACGTTCTTGATATCAAACGCTTTCTTGACCCTGTCCTTGCCGGTGAAATCCACATTGCACAGCACCGAGCTCGGTAGTGCGCTGTCGCCGTTATCGGTGTATTCTACAAAGGAAGTCCACAGTCCGATCTCGAGCAGACAGACACCGAGGCTGTAGATGTCGTGTTGCATCTTGTAGTCCTCTTCGGGGTTCAGACCTTGACGTCGGGGGTGGCGGTAGAGGTCTCGTTCCCATTCTAGGTCGCCGAGACGCTTGGTTTTGCCCTCGACGAAGCGGAATTTTTGGAAGCCGAGGAGGAAGGGAGCGCCGAGGACTGAGTTGCGGTCTTGAAATACGACGATTGTTTCCGGACGGATGTTCTTGTGGACGAATTGGTAGGTGTGAATGTAATTCACGGACTTAGCAAGCTGTTTTGCGACTTTAAATCGGTCACTAAGAGAATGGTTGGCGTCGCCAGTGATGAGTATACTCCGTAGGCTTTTGGGTTGGGTCAAGCCTTCTGGCACATTGAAGACGAAGTCGAAGGAGCCGACTCTCTTGCTACCTGCACAGAACGTCTTCACTACCCCACGACAGCTGAGGAGCCCGAATGTGAGAGGGTCCGTCTGGGAGAGCCTCCGTGCCAGATCTCGGACATCCTTGGTCATGGTGGGAACGTCGGCATTTGCATCGCATACCACGGGGTCCAGAATTAGTTCTTTGTTGGAGTTAGGTCTTCTCACTCTCTGCGCGGTAGAGTAAGGTATTTCGTGCCTCTCTGCCGAACGAAGACCATCTTCGGGGAGAAATATCGACGTCTTCTCCTTTGGCTCATCCGCTAGAGCTCCTCTAAGGCCCTTGGCCGTGGAGATTGAGGAACTGTTGGTACTCTCCTCTGCGAGTTGCTGGTCAATGACCGGGTCCGCAATCTTCATGATCAAGAACCAGGTTGGGTCGAACGTGTTTTGCCATCTGTCCAGGTCTTGCACTGTCTTCTCGAGGCAATCTTTTACCAGTGCATACTTCCATCTCTTAACATCCCCATGTTTGCCAGTGGAGTCATTGTGTGGAGTGTTCTTGTGCTTGTCGTCTCGCTTGTGCAACACCCCTTCTATCTTCACTACCGCTTCCCTTAATTTGCTTACGAGTACCTGGAGGACCTGATTCTGCATTATTTGGTGATCTTCGTCTAGTGTTTTCCACACCCGTCGAAGGAACTCCAACTGCTTGCTCATCTTGATCCAGTGGCTCTGCACACACAGGACTAGCTCGGTGACCTCTTTCTCTGCATCTTTAAAGGCCGCGTACTTCTCAAGAAGCAGCTTGCCATATCTGTGACAAGAAACATTGTTACCCTTGTTTATCCTTTAACTCGGAATCAAGGGTTGCTTGATGCTTACTTGAAGCAAAGGTCCACTGATCCTATCACAGCAAGGCCAAGTTCGACGCCGGTCATTGTAACGAGCCGCCCCAACGTTTCTTAAGCATGGCACAAGAGAGCTTGTTGAATTCTCGCGAGATCTGAATACAGGTATAGGTGCAGCCGGCCAATCTCGTCACTCAGTCTCATCACTCGGTCTCGTCACCATGCTATTTAACAGAAGGCCTCCCGAGCCGGGGGAGGGCGCCTTGCACACAGCCTGCATTTTGTGGCTTGGGCTCGTTGACCACACCTGGCCTAGCGCCGCCATTTCGGTATCGCCATTGGCACTACAGCGCTGCTAATAATACTCAGCCTCAAATACAATGCATCTTTGGCTTCTTACTTCAGCTTGCCTCTGGCCCGCTCAAATGTCTGGCCGACATAGACCGGTGTTGTCCCATCAGCTTTGGTTTACGTCGCTATTGACATTGCTACCTGGGACTCCATCGTTTGTCTGCTTCTATGGCCAGAAGTTGAGGACAGGCTAGCCGTGCTCTGGGGGGAAGTGATTGAATATCCTCTCAACTAGACTATTGAAGCTCTCGACTTGCGCGTGGACTCATTGTACGCCGAGTCGTCAAAGACCCGCGCTGTTTTTACTCAGGTATCTGCCTCTCAGGCGGTCTTGAAGACGTGGAATCGTTAGGACCGACACCTTGTAGCACTGATGGCGCCTGTTTCGGACCTTGTGAGGGACTCGAAACTGGACACGCAATTCGACCCTAGGTACACACAGCACGTGTTCTACGTCTCTGGCCTCACTCCGCAACGACGAAAGGTCCGAAAAGAGCAACGATGGGTGAGGGAAAAGACGATTGGCACTGGTGGTGGCGGGACCGTGTGGCTGGAGAAGCTTTCTCCAACAGATGAGGGCGAAATAAGGCTAAGGGCTGTGAAGGAGATAAGGAAAGAGCCACAGCCTTATAAGCTCGTAGACTATAGCCGTGAGCTGGAAGCTATGGCAAAGTTCTCTAATCCAAGGGTGCCTGGTCCATTCTCCCCCATTCTATGCTGTTGCTCTGAAGTAGCAATTTGCTGATATCGCAATAGTATGAAATGTGCTTTGTGAAGTTCTTCGGATGGTATGAAAGCCTTGACGCGAACACCATTTTCATTGCCATGGAGTATTTCAAGTACGGCGACCTCCAGAGACACCTTAGGTCACCATTGCCCGAGAACGAGGCCCAGCAAATAATGATGCAGCTACTTGAAGGTCTTGTGTTTATGCATGATAATGGATTTGCTCATCGGGATCTCAAACCAGCTGTGGGTATACCCTATGTTGATCCGGTCACTGCCTTTGATTGGATGTTCATATATGTGATTTCTGATCTGGGGAACCTAGAACATATTTGTTGTTTCCGTTAGTCCAAATTGGTGGGTCAAGATTGGCGACTTTGGAATCAGCAAACGGACCGAGGAGGGTCGAACAAATCTTCGGTCGTTTGCTGGCACGCCTGGCTTCCTTGCGCCTGAAGTGCTTGGCCATATTGATGCCGATGCAGATGAAAACAGTTCGGCGTATACTCATGCTGTCGATATATGGTCGGCGGGCGAGATTACCTTTCGCATTCTCGCCGGTGAAGCCCCATTCCGGAGCATGAGTACGCTAGGTCTCTATGCCAGAGGATTGATGACCTTCCCTACAGGCGTATTGCTGTCACGCGGCGTTAGCCAATCCGCTTGTGATTTGGTCAAGAATTTGATGGCACCGAGGGCAAAGAACCGCTTGTCAGCAGAAGAGGCTCTAGCACACGTCTGGTTGAAGTCTGAAGACCCCCCAGAAGACTCTTCACCGAGTGGTGCAAGTTCTCTCCCTGCCATAAACCATCTTGCCTTAGATACGAATGAAGAACAAGATCCGCCTTCTTTGGAGCCGGAATCACTTTCTGCCGAGAGCAACCCCTTCTCAGTGGCATCTGGCTCGTGGAGTACCTTTGCTGAGGAGCCGGCTGAGATACTTAATAAAATTGTGTCTTTACCAGAATCTCCATCCCAACATCTGTCCGGATTAGGTCAGACTGAATCCAGCGAGGAGACAATACAGGTCACCTCCGTCCAGAATCAACCTAAGACTGTATCTGGAGGGTTGGCCCCTGAATCCTTGTCTCGCAATTGGAAGCAGTTCTTGCAAAATAATGACTATGAGAACGTCGGCACTTACAACTGTCCATTTACGGGTTGCCTGTTTTCCAAGGGGACAGCTTTCGATACCCCTGAAGCCTTGGTACAACATATCAGCAAGTCCCACGGAAGGATAAATAGGCCGCCTTACCAGTGCATAGTCAACAGCTGTCCGCTTGTCAGTCAAGCCACTTTTCAATCCCCTGAGAAGTTGGCAAATCATCTCAAAACGGCGCATAAAAGAGGCTCAGGTACATATCTTTGCACTGTTAAAGGTTGCCAGTTCGCGCAGGGTTCGGGGTTCGCCGGTGCTACAGCGTTATCAATGCACCTCAAAGACGCACACAGCTCTGTTCCGTATGCTGGTACTAAGGCAGCTACGATGAATGAACTAAGTCTATTTTCCTCTACTTCTGCCCTGTCTGCGGTCATCGAGAGGGTCCGATCCAACGTGGGACAAGCGCATAGCGCTGAGCGTACTGAGTATCTCCGGAAACTTGATACTTTGGCTAGTATTCTCTGCGCTGTTGAGCGTCGACAGGACGAGATTCGGACAAAGCGACCTTGGGACCAAAGCCTGAAAAACCTGTATCCGAGAAACAACCCAGAGTCGGCCTTGTCGCAGCTTGAGCTGATCATGAAAAAATTAGAAGCAAACATGACTTCAGCTGGAAAAAATCCAACCTACCTACGGTTTGGCTGGCATTGGGAAGCGGTTGGGGACTTGTTCGGGCAGGTCGCAAGCAACGTCGAGAAGATTCAACGCATACTCGATCAGGGTAAGTCAACTCCTCCGGAGCGATAGTCTATAAGAGAGGATTGGAAGAACTTGGGCGAATTCGCAACCGCAAGTCACCTTACCCATGGCAAATCCGCAGCCGTCTCAGGTGCGCGCCCATAGCTCGTCTGTTTTCCCGAGGGCGGACCAAAGTAGCTTTTGGGAGGGTAAGCTCGAAAATGAAGGGCTCCATGATGAGATCTGGGGCACACACAGTCCTGAGCAAGAGGGAACGGAGCGGGCCCTCAGTAGCAGATCAAGAACGAAGGATGATCTCAAAGAGGGCTTTTAGACTTGACAGATGCACTGCTTGAAGTGAAATGATCATCACTTCCTTCGTTTTCAATGCATCCATTTCTCGTTGTCGATATCTCGAGGGGTTTCTCCAAACGAGAAGGGCCCAACTGATGTGAGGATGCGCCTGCTACTCCTGTCCATTGAGCAAACGTCACCCTCAATGACGAATACATCAACCACAGCGGGTGCTATAGGCACAACTAGAGCAAACCAAACAACTGCGACTTCAGCACCTCGTGCTCTTCCAGAAGGTGTAACTTGTTGACGGGAATATCGAATCTGGGAATCAAGCATGTCTGTGGAGCTCATGTACAATAACAGCATATCCATCTATCCAGTCTACGTCTCCTTAATCAAATCCGCCCCCTTCTCCGTCACCGCATACGTACTCGCCATGATATTCCCACTTACATGCGCCGGAAACACTCGCATCCATCACCCTCAACCCCTTCACACCCTTAACCCACAACTTCTCATCCACCACCTCCCCTAGCGCCGCCGTGCCAATCAGATGATACTGCGTCGTGATATAATTCCTCAACACCTCCTCTCTCGCCTCCGCCGTCGAAATATCCTCCTCCGGCCGCGGCTGCACCCGCTCCCCCAACTGGTCTTTCAGATGCCCACTCCGCGATACTTGATCCATCCACTTGAGCCCCGCGGCTAGGATCGTCGCGTCCGCTGGGTGGTTGAAGTAGCCCGGGTCGATGCGCGGGTGCGCAGTCGGGTCGGAAGACTCGATGTGCACGCTTTCTCTGCTGAAGGGGTGTTCCAGACACATGAGTAGCGCGACGCGGTTCTTGCCCTCCGGCGGCGGGCCTAGCACGAGGGTTTGGTCGCCGCCACTGGCGAGGTCCATGTTTGCGGGGATGAAGAAGACTTGCAGGTTCGCAAAGGTGGGATCGCGGAGTTGCTGCACGATGAGCTCTTCTTGCTTCTTCTCCAGCGCGGTGAGGTGCCCCGTGTAGGCGTTGATTTTGCGGCTGGTGGAGTCGAGCTCGTCGGCGGTGGCGATCGAGGAGTAGGAGACGAAGCCCATGCACATGCCGGGACTGCCGTAGGGGCCGGTGCGTTCGGATTCGTAGGTTTGGAGGTGCTCACGCCCGTAGGCTTCTTGGTGCAGGGAGTCGAGCGAGCGGATGCCGGGGGCGCATTCGAATATCATGCCGCCGAGGACATGGTCTTGGAAATTGGCGCTGACGGCCGGGTTCGGGACTAGGCAGTCTATGCCTGCTTTTTTGAGGACTTGGAGGTCCCCGATGCCGGATAGTTCGAGGAGCTGGGGGGTTTGGACCACGCCGGCGCTAAGGACGACTTCTTGTCTGGCCATCGCTCTGTAGGTCTTTTCTCCATGCATGAAATCTACGCCTATTGCGACGAGTTCTTAGCCTTGTTTAGTATCGAAGATCACTCAGGTAGCAAGCGCTTCAGTCAAGACTTTCAAGTTCTTGCGGCCCAGGTTCGGTCCGAGGTAACCTGAGGCTGCGTAGCTTCGGTTGCCTTTGTCGTTGGTACGGTCGATGGCACCCAGTGAGGAATAGAAGCCATAGTGGTCCCCGCCCCAGGCATCCTTTAGGGTGATTTCTTTGCCGGTAGCTTCGTAGCAGGCCTTGATGAAGTTCTCTTCCATCGGCGTGCGGTAATCGTTGAAGCTCGTATGGATGGGTCCATTCGTGCCATGTACTTCGTCCATTTGTTTGTGCGGCATGAGCTCAACGCCTTTGATGTCTTTGTCGGGGAGGTCGAGCGTTTGATGCTTTTGGAAATAAGGCACAAGGTCATCCCAGCCCCAGCCTTTGTTGCCGATGATGGAATTCCACCCGTCGTGGTCGGCTTTGGAAGCTCGCACGTACATCAGATAGTTGATGGCGCTCGATCCACCGAGGAGCTTGCCCCTAGGTACAGAGTAGACCTTGTTACCCGCTTTGGGCTGTGTTCACGGCTCAGTGAGATGGCACAAGACTAAGGGTAGAGGGTCTGACCTGAGGAGTAGAGTTCATCATCCAATCATACTCCTTTCCTCCTGGTAAGGTTGGGAATAGAGAGGGTGTCTGAACATTCGGATCGTCCATTTTGCTTTTGCCGGCTTCGAGCACGCCGACTTTGACGTTGGGATCCTCTGTCAAGCGTGCTGCAACGACAAGTCCAGCCGTACCACCTCCGACGACGACATAGTCAAAATCGTCCTTGCAAAACTCATCGACGCTGCAGAGTGCTGACATTGTGATTGAGAATATCAACTTTTCGTTGTAGCTCTTCAATAAAGATATTCAAGTGAACAACCCGTACAAGTCTCTCGCAAATCTCAGTGCATTCAATTCAAGGAGTGCATGCAACGGAGCAACGGTCGATACATACTTACTCTGTTCAAGATGGCCATATAAACCCCCGCCCAGGGCGGAGGGGAGGGACATGGAGATCCTCCATACCTCATACTCGGCGCAGCTGTATCCGTAAATGCAAGGAACAACACCGCGATGCGTATCTGATCCAATAAAATCCCTCTATCCAGCCCCAAGTTATATCCTATACCCGTACTTTAGTTGCCATTTCTCCTTTACCCCGCATTAACTCCGAACCAAACGGTTTCACGTGGCGACGAGCCGGTTCTGATTCCATCCACCCCCCTCTTTCTTTATACGCATTAGAGGGGCATAGCACCTTATTCATAAGCAGAGCGAAGGAAGGATTAGATCTGTCTGGAAGTTTGGGCGCCGCACAAGATCAAGTAGCCTTATTAGTTAAGGAGGATGAAAGATGATGTGTGGTAAATATAACAGTGCAATTCACAGATTTCATAGCTTGTAGCAGTAAAGATTAAGGGATTCCTCCAACTGACCTAATTGGATGGTGGTGCGCCTGGTTCCTTTGAGTTACGGATATCAAAAAGATCTTACTTAGAATGATCTCAATTGTAGAGAAGTATTGAGAAGCGGTGTACTGTAGGCACATCGTCAAAAAGGCAGCCGCTCAACTCCTCGAGGAGTCAACAATGAAAACAGTACGTACATATGAAAGGGACATAGTGCGGAAATCTACACTCTTGGGAGAGCTAATGATCACTTCGTTCACTTGCTGCTGATGGTCGCCCCAGTCTCCACTTCCAGTTATGACTGTGCCCCTGGCTGTGCCGTCCAAGATTTACCGTATGGGGGGTTGAGGATTGCCCTAGTCCATAATAAGTTAAGGATTGAGGAGCGCCGCAAAGCTTCCAAGTTCTTCTTAACCTGCCGACTGCCACTAGAGGACTCTCCAATGGCCACGAGCAAGCGACATATCAACGCCTCCCTATCACATATCGACACCTATGACTCCGTGTTTGCCGATCAGTGCTGGAGCTTGGAGATCGAAGCGCGGTCTAACGGCACATGAGTCTACACGACCAAAAAGCTAGGAAGGGACCTTGATCCTTAAGGCCTAGAACTCAGAGCGCCGGGTACTCCTCCGCATGGATTACCACTTAAGCTTCCGCAGTGTGCCTATTCGGACTCTACTATTCCCAAACGTTGTTGGATGAAGGACGACGTCATATAATCCTTGACTTTAATCTTCCTCCAACCTAGAAGATTTGCTTCGAATATTAATGCTAACTCCCCTTTCCAATGTTACCATTCTCATTGTGTCTTCGCTGTGTTTCATCTTTCATTCGCACTACCATGACCGTGTTCTAGTCTTCCACATGCAATGGCCATTCCTTACCACCAAGCCCTTAATGTTCTCGCGGAGGCTGCAAAAGAGATCTCCCAGAAGTTCGAAGATGACGAAGATGTTGTTCCAATCACTGCAGCCGTGGGTCGGATATGCAAGCTTGATTACAGAAGCCCGCGTTCGACACCTCCTTACGACACCTCTGCAATGGATGGCTTTGCTGTCAGTTCGGAATTGACCCAGAACGCTTCTGTTGCACATCCGCTTAGATTCCGTAGCTGCGGAATAATCGCGGCGGGAGACCGGCCCATCTCTTTGGCATGCACTTTGGAGGATTGCCCGCCTTGCGTGGAGATCATGACTGGCGCTCCCTTTCCAATTTCGACATCTGCTTTGCAATTCGATAGCTGCGTCCGTGTGGAGGACACCAAATCTGTGCTAGGACCTAACGGAAATCTGTTCGTTGAGATCGTCCGACCTGTGTTGCCATTCCAGAACAGACGTTTTGCAGGTACAGACTTCCACAAAGATGAGCTAGTTGTTTCCAAAGGATCAACGGTGAAACCACCGCATGTTATGGCATTGGCATCCTTGGGGATCAGCAGAATAGCTGTGTATAGAAGGCTGCGAATAGCTGTACTGTCAACTGGAACAGAATTGCTCAGCTTCGAGACTAATCCTCATGATACAAGCCATGTAAGGGACAGTAACGGTCCATATATCCAAGCATCGCTAGGAGAGCTGGGTGCAGATGTCACATACATAGGTATAATGGAGGACGATCAACAAAAGTTTGAGAATACAGTCCGTCATACCCTAGCCAGAGGGTCGTACGATGTCCTTATCACGACGGGTGCGGTGTCTATGGGAAAGTTCGATTTCATACGAAACGGCCTTGCTTGTTTGGGAGCTGACGTATTGTTTCACAGAGTAGCGATCAGGCCTGGGCATCCTGTTCTGTTTGCTACGCTCTTGTCGGCGCAACCTGAACTCGCGGACGGCAGTGTTTTGCCTGAAATGCATCCACACTCACCTTTGAGTCCTATCGAGAGGACACGAAAAACCGCAATCTTTGGACTTCCCGGAAATCCCATGGCTACTGCTGTGTCTCTTCGTTTCCTTGTTGCTCCATATCTTCGGTACGTGCATGGCCAGCCGTTGGAGAGTCCTTCGTTCCTGCCATTGGCTACCATCAAGCCCTCTCCACAGCCAGAGAGAGGTCAAATGGCCTGTGGAACTGCCGTGGAACCGATCATGAAGAAGCCTCCGCACTTACGCGCATTTTGGCACGGCAGAATTAATTCAACGCCACCTGATGCAATGGTCGAGGTGCACCAAGATCAGGGATCTAGCAAGGTCAGACCGCTGGTCAGCGCTGACTGCTGGGTCGTCGCCCCGGAAGGATGCGAACAGGTCCGCGCTAGGGATATAATTGAGAGCTTCCCGTTGCAGCCGCCTTCTCTTGGTGCAATTGGCTAAAAAAAACTACACTGCTAACGAAAGGGTTGTAGAAGTATCTACTGAAACTTTTTGGTAGACCTTTAAGAAACTGTGATGCCTTGAAGGAAGCTCCAAGTAAAGGCGGCATTTTTGGAAAGCACCTAAACGGTAAAATAGGCACATACACAAAGATATACCAGTATCTCATCAATTAAGCAATGTTACAATAGAATAGCTTGGTTGATGTCCTCGGGTACGGGATGGTCGATCTGTGTCGTAACCTTCAAGATCCTTGCTATTGAATCAATGCGGTAGCGTTGGACCCAATCCATGGGAATGAGATAGGCTAGCACGTCACTCTTTGTAATTAGGAATAGCCACGATGCTAGCGACGCGCATTAGGTATTTCCCATGGATATAAGAGGGATTTCGAATAGATATCCCATCCGTTGTCTGCACAATCAGGCAGTTGGAGAGTCAACGTCTTCTGTGCGTGACGGCCAGGAACAGCCTAGTCAGCCGAAAATCGCTCGTTACCAGGACCGGTAGCCCAACGGCCTGAGCAATGGGCTCTCTACCGGAGGCCCCCGAGACGTATCAGACCCGCGATGCCATCGCCGACATATACGGCCCAAGAACGCCGTATAAGCATGAGTGGCCGACACGAGTCGATCAAAGACAGATTGACCAAGCAGATAAATGGGTACAGAGCGCTTGTGTGCTCTGCAGGTGAGTCTAGTGGAAAAAAGGCAAAAACCATGCGAATATTGCAAGTACTAATTCAGAAAGCAATGGCTGCGGAATGGACATCGGCGTCAAGGAGGGAAAAGTCGTTGGTGTCCGAGGCCGCGCTGCAGACCGAGTAAACAAGGGGCGGTTAGGTCCGAAGGGTATGCACGGGTAAGACTTTCAGGGCGTTGCAACCCTCAGGAGTACGGACAAAAGAAGTGGCGGTCTTCGGCCGGGGGCTCTTCGACTTACTCAACATACAAAAAATATTAATGAGAAATGTTTGATATGGAGATAACAGAACTCATTAAGCTCTAAAATCTCCATATCAAGGTTCCCGCACACATTGTTTTGTTTGTTGAGTCATCGAGGGGTCCTCCGACTGAGAACTGCCACTTGTTTTGTCAGTGCGCCTGCCTTAACATGGACCGATCGTGTTGAATTGACGCTCCGACTAGTTGGCAATCGATACATTCGAAGGACCGCCTGAAGTATCCACTCATTCGTAAGAATGGCAAACTCGAGCGAGCTTCTTGGGACGAGGCTATGTCTCTCATTGTCGAGAAGACCAAGGATACCTTATTCAAAGGAGACTGACGTCGCACGGAATCGGCTTTTACACATCAGGACAACTTTTGTAAGCCCTAAATATCACTGACCCGTGTTTTTCCGAGCAAGCACTGATGAATTCACAGTTTGGAAGAGTATTATGCGCTTGCAGTCGTGGGCAAAGGCGGTTTGAATACTCTGCATATGTAATGTTCTCGATGTTGTGTTTATGTCGGCGTCATCGTGACTGACTAAATCCAGGGATGGCATGCCCACGCACTCCGCACCCTTGGATCTGCATGAGAAACGCTAATGGCCACCCTCTAGGAAACACTCGACTCTGCACGTCAACAGCTGCTGCATCCATGCGTGAATCCTTCGGATGCGATGGCCAACCAGGGTCTTACACCGACGTTGATTATACCGACTGCATCTTCATTGTAGGGCACAACATCTCTGCTACTCAGACCGTGCTATGGTCGCGCATGCTGGATCGTCTGGATGGATCAGATCCACCGAAAGTCATTGTCGTCGATCCTAGACGGTCTAACACAGCGAAAAGGGCTACAGTACATCTGGCACCGCGCATTGGGACTAACGTGGCTGTATTGAATGGCATCCAGCACCTTCTATTCCTCAACAATTGGGTCAACGAGGATTATCTCGCCAAACATGTCATTGGTCTCGACGATCTACGCGAGAAAGTCAAGTCCTACACACCAGAGCGTGTGGAAGAGATCACGGGGATTCCCACAGAGGATCTTCGAAAGGCGGCAGAGATCATAGGCACAACTAAAAGCCTGCTCTCAACCGCCTTGCAAGGTGTATACCAATCTAACCAGGCCACGGCAAGTGCTTGCAAGGTCAACAATATCAATTTGCTTCGTGGCTTAATCGGCAAGCCTGGTAGCGGTATCTTCCAGATGAACGGCCAGCCAACTGCCCAGAACAACCGTGAAGCTGGATGCGACGGGGAGTATCCAGGTTTCAGGAATAATGCCAACCCTCAGCAGATGCAGGAGATTGCCGATATATGGAACCTCGAGCTCCATAAGATTCCTCATTGGAACCAACCCACGCACATCCAGATGATGCTCAATTTCATCGAGGCCGGTACCATGGAGATGTTCTGGATCAGTGGGACGAAC
Organism: Umbilicaria muhlenbergii; assembly: GCA_000611775.1. NCBI lineage: Eukaryota > Fungi > Ascomycota > Lecanoromycetes > Umbilicariales > Umbilicariaceae > Umbilicaria > Umbilicaria muhlenbergii. The sequence continues at coordinate 5,593,403 of KK106983.1, forward strand.
CCTTTGGTTAGCTTGCCCAACCTTCCAAGAACTCGTGACCTTCTTACAAAGCCAGAGCTATTCGTTGTGTGCCAGGATATCTTCATGACGGAGACTGCCTCTATTGCAGACGTAGTCTTGCCCGCCGCTCAATGGGGGGAGAAGACGGGCTGTTACACCAACGTTGACCGTACTGTGCATCTTTCTCACAAAGCCGTCGACCCACCCGGAGAAGCAAAGTCAGACCTGGAGATCTTCCTCGATTTTGGCAAACGTATGGACTTCAGAACCAAAGACGATACACCTTTGATGCCGTGGAAAAGTGCTGAGGAAGTCTTCAACGAGTGGAAGAGGATGTCGAAGGGACGCCCCTGCGACTACTCTGGGATGACTTATGAGAAGCTTACCGGAGGGTCTGGCATCCAATGGCCTTGCACCGAGGAATACCCATTCGGAAAACAGCGACTCTTCGAAGACGGCGTTTTCTTTACCGATGTAGACTATTGCGAGACCTATGGTCACGATCTCGAAACCGGAACACCATATGGCAGAGATTACTATAAGAAGATCAATCCAGCTGGAAGAGCTATCTTGAAAGCGGCAGAGTATGTTCCCCCTTTGGACGCGACTGACGACGACTATCCGCTGCAGCTGTCAACTGGCCGGACTGTGTACCATTTCCATACCAGGACAAAGACCGGCCGGTCAAAAGCACTTCAAGCCGCTGATCCAGCACCAAAGATTGAGGTGTCAGCGGAGGACGCCGCGGCATTCGGAGTGAAGGACGGGGAGGATGTTGTTGTAACATCACGAAGAGGGGCTGTGGAGATGCCTGTCTCTGTCAGTGGTATTGCAAAAGGTCAAGTCTTCATACCATTCCATTTTGGATATTTCGATAAGCCAGACGATAGATCGAGAACTGCGAATGAGCTGACGCAGGGTAAGATCCCTGCTTACTATCATAACATCGTATGCTGACGATCCCCAGAGCAATGGGATCCCATCTCCAAGCAGCCCATGTTCAAATCAGGCGCCGTCCGAATAGAAAAAATTCCCGACAGGACAAATGAGGTTCAACTCCACGAGAAACAAACAGCGGCTATCGAATCGGTTGGAAAAAGCAAGCCCAATGCTCAAGCTGTGAAGGCCCAGGATCCCACCATTCGACACCTTGGATACTGGCTCGGTGCGACCTATGAAGCCATCGACGTGCTGATGGACGTCTTCGATCGTCTGCTCTATCGAATTCTCCTCGACAAAGAACTCCATTCGGGTCTCAGATTCCAGCGGGACATCAGTCAAGCCATCTACGACCGCATGACTCCGTTCGTGGAAAAGTACCACGAGATGAAAGATTATGGCCAAAGCGTCTCGAAAGCGCTGAGAGACACACTCTTTCCGATTCAAGACGAGAAGGCAGGCGCGTTCGAGACGCTCAACCTCCTGCAAGGGCTGTCCATGTATCTTGCGCATATTACCGGCCATCTTACGGCACTTGACCCGGCTAGTCAGGCTCTTTGGGACAAGGAGTTCATGGATGCTGTGGGGTTTGCTACCGAGCAGGTACAAAGGCAGCATGCTTGGGCAACCGCGCAGATCAAGGTGAGATCCCCGCAAACGCTGTTAGTGCCTAGTAAGCAGGAAATCCCTTATGAGAGGATGTTTCTCAGGGAATAGATATAGTGATGGGCCATTGGCTGTATATACGTACAATGGCACAGAGAGTAGCGTGTTGATTGTCGTTGGATACAATATAACAAGGCTGCCAAATAGGCGCGATAAGTGGCAGTTCACGGTTGGGACTTGGGGAACTCCTGAGTAGATCATCAATGTGCGAAGATATCAGGAATATTTTGGATTTGCTGCTGAGAGTCCTTCGATCTTTTCTGCCAGTAGCCGCAACTGATCTGATAGTGCGCCTGCCATAAGCTGTCACACAGTACCAAACTCTAGTGATACGCACTGAAACATTCATATCGGTTCCCTTCCTCTAAACATCTTCATCGCCGCATCCCAATCTTCTTTTGTGTTGGTACCGAAAATCCACTGCTCCTCCGTTGGTCTCACCAGCTTGCCTCCCATCTGTCTGACTACATTGCTTGGGCTGAGCCTGCCCTTCGCAACATTCTGTTTCAGAATTTCCAGTGCAGCAGGACTCCATATTCCTAATAAGGGCTCGCAATAGCCCTCTGCATTAGCGAAGCAGGTGACAGGTGCAACATAATTTAGTAAAAGCTCTTGTAGAGCTCCGGCTGTCAAGAGTGGGAAATCACATCCAGCAACAAGCCATGTAGTAGTAGGTGAGAAGGCGTAGGCAGACAGGAGTCCAGCGGCAGGTCCGATGGAGGAGCTGCTTGTGAGGTTAGGGTCTCTGAACCCATCATATAATGGCTGAACACGCGGGTATGCTGAGCCCAAGACGCGCATGTCCAGAGATTCCCAATTTGACTCCTCTCGCAGTGACATGTAAAGCGTCTCTGCCGAAGGACAGGCACGATGTAAATGCTCTAGAGTGTGCTGGTACAATGGACTCCCGTCCGGGAAGAGGAGCAGATGTTTCGGACTTCCCATTCGCGTCGAAAGACCTCCAGCAATTAGTAGTGGCTTGACATCCTCCATGGCAGCACCTTCTGCCTTTATTAACATTATCTGACGACTCTTTCCCAGCTGTCGTATTCCCATACATGGTTGTGAATCTGGAGGAATATTATCGGAGGAGTGAAGGTTGAGCTCGCGTAACCTCCTTCAAGACCTCATCTTCACCCTCACCGGCTGTGTTACCCACTATCACGCCCATGAATCTTAGCCTCAAAAAGTTAGGTACGCATTGATACTGAACTAAGGACTCAGAGCTTCTGTGCATCGTGCAAAGCAGAAAATGTCTGAGCCGCGAAAACCCTTTACGCGGAATCGAGGTGAACCCCCAAAGAAGCGACCATCTACTCCACCTCAAAAGCCTCCTCCACCGAAGAAAAGAGCCGCTTCACCTGCTCCAAAGCTCCCGCCTCCCGAGCCTGTTGAGGAGGGTCTGCCCACGAAGCTCAGAGATGGACAACCCTTGCCGACGCTGCCTGAGCAACAAGGTGACGAGGCATTGTTGAAAGGATATCAGAGTATCGCAGAAAGGTTGGTCGATCTCATAATGATGGCAGAGCTATGATATGGCTAACAGCTCTCTAGTGGCGTTCTAGCATTGTCAATAGAAAAGTCCAGACAGAAATGGCTCACCCAGGGAATGTTTGAGAGGTATTGGACTAAACCCTCGAAGAAGAAAAACCAGGCTGAGGTTCAGAACCCTCCAAAGGACACCATGGTCAAGATAGGGATATGCTCAATGATCATTGAGCCGCACGTATTCGAGACGACTCTTTACAGCGTCAAGGAGCCTCAGTTGACATTTCTACCGCCACTTGGGCAGCCGATGGCACCGCCAGTGCACCATGGCTATCCCTACCACAATCCAGCTTACCCTCCGCCACCATCATACGCTCAAGGCCAGTATCAGACTGGCCATCAATTTAATCCCTCGCACCAACCTGTTACACAACCTCAGCAGCCACCTCCGCATGGCTCATTCGCACCACCCCAGGGCGCGCCCCAAACCCCTCTGTCGAGTGGGCAAGCATCCAGTCCCCCCGGCGTCGTTCCTGGTCCCCAAAATCAAGCCGCAAAGCCGAACCCTGATCCAGTCATCCAGATGCTTGCTACAAAAGCGGCGACGGATCATGATCTCAAAGCGTTGATGAGGGTGGTTGCTTCAGGCAAAGCATCGCAGACCCAACTTAGAGTATTTCAGGGTCACATTGATGAGCTTAACGGCATCCTGCAATCCCGCACCAACGTGCCTCAGCCGCCGTCATTCCAGAATACACCCACCGCAGGAGATGCTCCGCATGAGCAACCTGGTCAAACTTCCGCCCCGGCACGACAACCAGCGCCTGCTCCAGCGCCTGCGCCTGCGTATGGGCACACGCCAAACCCTGCTACTACGTCTAGCTCGATACCAGCGCCGCCGTTGGCTGCACCTATCAAGACTGAACCGTTGTCACAGTACTATTCCCAAGCTCCACCGCCGATCAAAGCTAAAGGTTCAATTCCTTACAAACTAGATATCAATGCTATCGTCTTTGAATTCACTGGAGGAACTGGAGATCGCTTCCTATTTCCTAAGAACAGCATTCTCGAGTATTTGCCAGGTGGTACTCAGGTTGTTGCATCATTCTTAATTACTCGCAAGGGCGATATAAGCAATTCTGGGTCATATAAGAAAACTACAGACTACTATCAGCCGGTCACAATACGTTTGTCTACGCATAATCCACGGACACTAGAACCCCTTGCCAGGGTTGTTGCACCCGCAGACGATGTCCGAAAGCGCATGAACGACATAATGGACAAAATGACACCGGCAGAAAGTGTCTATCTTGCCATGCGCTTGCCTCGAAGCGAGGGTGGTAATGATCTCGAAGAAAAAGACCTGTCTGAGACTCTTGAGCAAGAGAGTGTCAGACCCACATATTCTCCCCCAAATACGCTTGTCCCACTGAAGCATCGTGCCAAGCAGCCAATGGCGAATTTAAGCAATGTGGCTGTGGTCAACGGCTAGAATTCGATTTTTCGCACAAATTGACTGATAGATGTCATGCCCTCTTTCAAGTTATGGCGGAACTACCGAAGCTTCAAACGAATGAACCGCACCGTACCGTTCCACAACGCTCGGATCAAACCTAATCTACTATCAAACCCAATCTCACACTAAATTGTGCTACAGCGGCCGTTGGGATTTGGGATTTGACGGATACATACGCAATTGATGCCTATTGTATTCAAAGCATCGCTGTCTTGGCGATCAAAGTCGCACACATGACGGCATATGAGCTACAAACTCTGCGCAGTGATGGTGACCAGCTTGACTTTAAAATCCTCCCCCCCGTTTTCTCTTCATATTGTCATGCTACGCAGCAATTTTACGTGAACGCTTCTTCTAGCACAGTTCCTCATGGCGGCTACGTCAAGCGACATGGCTTCCATCCTCGATATCCTTTTGGGATGCATATCATTTGCCTGTATCGCTACTGTCTTCGGAGGAGTTGCCCTCCACTGCTGTCCAATCGCCGAGAAAGCTCGTATGAGTTCCAAAGCAGGGGTACCACATCCAGAACGACTGGGAGTGGCAGGATTTCTGGTACTTAACCTTATTTTAGGTGCAGCAGGGGCTACCTTATTCTTTCGTGGGCTTTATTCCTTCAGTGACCCGTGGCTAGGGGAGGCCTTGGTAGGTGGTATCACATTGGCCACTCTGGTGTGGGCGCTGGTGCAAACAGTTCAGGAACTCTGCTTAATCCTTCTATGGGTGGTGTCAGTGACAGCTTGTGTATGCTGGACAGCATACACAGTAGTAGCCATCTGGGAGATCACCATACTCTGCTCCCCCTCTGCGAGTGGTGCAGTGCCAAACCCGGCCACAGAGGCGACTGATATTGACCTAGAAAGCCAAGTTGGCTGCACAAACCAAGCAACAGCGCTCTCAACAAGCGATGTGGTACATGTGCTTAGTAACGCCGAAATGACTGGCGGCGGAGGAGATACATTCGGGTCAAGCGACGGCTGTTCCGCAACGCCCTCTCACCCACGGGGGATAACGCCACAGCTCCAAGCAGAGCAAGAAGCTCACCTCATCTGGAGCGCAGACCAGGAAATATCTCTATCTCAAAGCAGCGGCACAGCCGCTTACACACCAACTGCATCCTCGCACTCAGACGCGGAGAACCCCTTCGATGGCCATGGTCAATCTGCCGATGCTCGGACCACCACCGAAACCGTTATATTCACGGATGTGATGATACGGCATCTTGGAAGTCGCCCCTGGGTGCAGTCTGTCGGCGAGACTTGGCATGACATGGAAGCCTGTGAACGACGCTCCGGCTCAAAGGAACGCCAGAATGAACCGGCGAAGGATATCTCAAGAGCTCAACAGCCAATCGCACGCGCACAGGTAGTGCAGACTACCTCAGAGACTAGAATAGAGACCACGTTGAAGAACTTTTCGAGAAACACATCGGAGAATACATCGACGACAACATCGAAGATAACAACAAAGAGAACCAGTGAGGTCGGTACGGGTGGTGCGCCCCGACCACATCTTGGGGTTATACGACCTGTAACGGGTCAAGTCGGTGAGTCGGCCCAATACTCCTTAGGAACAACACACTAAGATCATACAGACAATAAAACAAAGTCGCAATGCTCGTCCTTCGCACAACACCGCTACCCGGATCTCCCAAACGGTGTCAGCGGCAATTCAAGGGGCCGTGCCCTAACAGACCCATTCAAGGAGTACTATGCAGACATGACCTACTACAAAGAAGAACAACATATCATGAGTCCTCTCCACGAGGGAAAGGATACCAATTACAGCTTTCCGCATGACTCCACCTCCAGCATCCCGAACCCTCCTCCAGCAACCGAAATCACAACTCAAAAGAACCAACCCTCCCCCTCTAGCTCCTCCTCAACAGCCGCCTCAAACTCCGCTCACAGTCCTCCAACACCCACATGCGTCCCCGCACCCTCATCATTCCTCCACATCTACAACTCCCGCTCCCCCAGCCCCCGAGCCTCCTCCCGTATCGCTGCCTGGGAGAAACACGTCCTGAAACAGGAACAAAAACGCTACTCCCAACGCCTCAAATTCGCCCTCGAGACCCAATACCGCCACAAACGCAACTCGGACATCTCGACCGATCTCCAAGGCACCCTCTCCATTTTCCAATCCACCCGCATGCCGGAGGGGAAGAATCGGAAAAGGGTGGGGAGTAGGGGCCGGGATTGGATACCGGGGATGAATGATGCGGACTTTGATGAATATCCTTTTGCTTGGGATCGCGTCGAGGCGGAGCGGTTGGATGAGCAGTGGAGACGCAGAAGGGGGGAGTTGGACGGGGTGTTTGGAAGGGTGGGGACGGGGGTGGGCGGTGGCTGGATGTTGAAGGAGGATCCTACGGCGTTAGAGTTTGAGGATGAGGATTGGGGTGTGGAAAGGGGTGAATGGTTGAAGGGGTGAGTGGTTGGCAGGGGGAAAGGGGTGGTGGGAATGGGGTGCCGGGTTGTGGATTGGAGGAGTGGTTGTGTACGATAGTGTAGTTATGCATATTTTTGTATGATGTCTGCCCTTAGGAATAAAAGTTTAATAAATGGTTTATTGACTGCCAGTTGTCCTCGTCGTGGCGTTGAGCTTGTCTTTTAGTATAGAGCGAGTAGTTCGGTAGATGGGAATAGATGGTAGCTGGAGGATAGGTCTTAAATTTGATGGTCTTTCCTACCTGCGAGGAAAAGTAGTGGCGAAAAGTCGCCTGAGGCAAGCCGGGATATCCTTGCGAAGGGAAGCCTCCACGCGCTAGTAGAGGCGCCTCTGGTCCTTTTTTCGTTCCTGACGTCGCGATCATATATTGACGGGAAGTCGGCAGCCGCGAAGGGGCCTGTGCCTTTCAGCCCTTACCGAAGATCAAAATCGTCAACGGCGCGTTAAGGGCGGGCAACGACCCCCCGGCGGGTTCGAGAAGTAGGATTTCCGGTCAACCTCTTCGACACGCCAATGAGCCCCGCGGCCACGTGGTATGGGGTCCGCACGCCCTCCTGGAGTCGACTCTGCCGGGAAAATAGCAGCTCCTCACCAACCCGCTCACACCTGCGACGGCGACATCCACCCAATCCCCCCAAGCCACCTCTTCCGACTCGTCGTACACTGCAAACATTCCCTCCCCCTTCCTATCTCCACCACAGCGCACATCTCGCACACCTGCCTCCCACAGCTCCGACACGCGAATTCCTGCTCATCGATCTCTATGCCGCTCATTTCGCTGTCGGTCATGTTGATGTCGTCGGATGAGGAGGAATTGGGGGGGAAGAGGGGGGTGTCGCAGTCTTCGCAGTTGAGGGGCTGCTCTTGAGGGTGCGGGGAGGGCGGGTGGTAGGAGTTGGTGGGGCGGTGCGGGAGCGACCAGTAGCTGTGGAGGGAGGTTTGAGGGGGGTCGGTCTTGTGGGCGGGGGGCGGGGGAGAGCGTTGGGCGGAGTAGAGTTTTTGGTAGGTCGTTTCTGGAGGGAGCGTGGATGTTAGCTGGGTAAAACGGGAGAGGAGGTGTGGTGGGAAGGGGGTGGTGGTGGGTAGGCACCGTAGATGGAGCTTTCATCGGGTCTGCCGTCGCGGAATCGTTTGCGCGTTCGGCTGTGCAGGTGCGGCGGGGTGATTTCTTTCACTTGCGCAAAGGACATGCTCCAGTTGTCGATCTGGTGCGTGGTGCCGGTCATGCAGGTGTCGTGGTCGGGGACTAGAGCCCATGTTTGCGGGATGGTGGTGGCGTCGTAGGAGGAGTCACCTGAGGAGGATGAGGCGCGGCTGGAGTCTGAGAGGTCTTCGGAGGAGCGTTTCCGTTTGAGGAAGATGGCCATTGTGGTGGAGAGAAGGTGCTTGTGTTGCGGTCTGAACGCGCGAAAAAGAACTGGAGCGAGAGGTTGCTGGGTGCTGATATAGGGAGATCTCGAAATTGTTGTAGAATGTTGATGACGCTGTGATTGGAGACGGAGGAGGGAAACGCGACACGCAAGAAAACCACTTTACACGTAAGCGGCAGGGCTAACCACATGGGGTATCCAGCTTCGACTGGGGTTCGCTTCCTTGCTGCGACATCTCTCTGTCAAATCACGGCTCAAGCAGTTGATCATCTGTGTTGCATTCTCTTTTCCTACTCTTGAGTGAGCACGATTGCGTAGTACAGTCACAAGACACATGACAATCGGCCTATACCGGCACGCTTACCGTCTTTTCTTATCTGTATATCCACCAAGTCACTATATCGACGCCATTGGGTGTATCTCTTTGCGGTCATAGTCTTGTTATTTCAGTTCGTTTATTTGTAACTTGCTGCAATCTGCAATGGTCAAAAGGGACGCCAGCCACGCCGGCTCATGGTATTCAAGTGATGGTCCCACCCTTTCAAGACAGTTGGATGGCTGGCTGAGTCAGGTCGATCCAAGCCTCCAGGCCACTGGTGTTGTACCAAACTCAGGAGCACAGATCATCATTGCTCCGTGAGTGGAGTGCTTGTGATTGATTTAACCTTAAGCAATTGCTGACCGTTGGCACAGTCATGCTGGCTATGCTTACTCCGGCCCAGCCGCAGCATGGGCATACAACTCAATTGATTTCTCCAGAGCGTACCTTTATCCCTGTATTATAAGTAAATGAGCCAGGCTAAGAGTTCTCAGCAAACGTATCTTCCTCCTCGGTCCCTCGCATCACTTCTATCTCTCCGGTTGCGCTCTTTCCCAATGCACGCATTACTCTACGCCCCTCGGCGATCTAGCACTCGATACCACCACCATAGCAGAGCTTCACCAGACCGGAAAGTTTGACAAAATGTCACAATCGACCGATGAAGACGAGCACAGTCTTGAGATGCACTTACCATATATCCACAAAATGCTCTCAAAGTCGTTTCCTGACCCTACGGCGTATCCACCATTAATACCGGTCCTTGTCGGCAACACCAGTGCCGCCACAGAACGTACATATGGTACCATATTTGCAGACTACCTCGCGTGTTTAGACAGCGTGTTCATTGTCAGCTCTGACTTCTGCCATTGGGGCTCGCGCTTCAACTACACATACTATCTACCCTCCGACGCCACCAATGTTGGCGATGGGCGTAGCCTCAGATCCAAGGACAAACCGCCGACATCACCACCTATCCACGAAAGCATCGCACGTCTTGATCAGTCGGCGATGGACGCTATAAGGTCAGGAAGTCACAATAATTTTCTCCAAAATCTTCGTGATACCGGGAATACGGTCTGCGGCAGGCATCCAATCGGTGTTGTTATGGCGGCCTTGGAGCACTTGAGATATCCGGGCAAGGTGGAGGATGGAATAGGCAGGTTCACGTTTGTAAGATATGAACGCAGCAGTGATTGTGTCAAGGTTGGAGACAGTAGCGTCAGCTACGCAAGTGCCTGGGCGGTCTTCTAGACGCCAATCTAGGGTCGACATGAGGCTCGAAGACTCCTCAAGCTGGTGCTGCACAAAGGGCGGCGAATCAGAACTTAGATATTCTACAGTGTGCTTCCAAACAAGCAAGCAAGGCTGTACCTCGCAAACCCCACATGAGCCAGGTGTATAAGATGCCCGCTCTTCCCCACCCTCTTTCGAAAGCTTTCAGTTGACCACTTTCTCGAACGCACAGTTCTTATTCGTTGACCTCATTGCCGACTCGTCCCTTGTTCTACCCAACGCATCATCGACGCCTTGCTCAGCCTCCTGCAATTGCCCCTTTAGCGCCTTTTCGAGTCGCACACGCCCTCGCCCTCATCATGGGCTATCAGGCAACCAATCTCGCGCTTAGCTGGCAGTCAGATGCATATTCCATGCACGCTACTGCAGCTGAGCCCGGGTAGGTCTTTTTTTTTTACCCCTGCTTACTCCGGGCCCACGGCAGTAATCTTGCTCCTCAGCCTCGGCCTCTTGACTCTACCAATCGAGAGCAGAACATTCTTACCACGGGTGTCTACCCCTGTCTGTTTCCAGGATGCATAGCCTCCTTTCCGGATGACACGGCCCTCGGCTTGCATATGACGACCCACTTTCCTAACGACCATACTGACGACCCCCTCGCCGTCACCAACAACAATGCTGTTCCCACCGGGAACATGCTCGGAGCGTCTATCAACCCTGCTGGCCCCCCTCCGCGCCCACAGCGGCTCCTTTGCACTCACGCCGGCTGCAACCGCACCTTTGCGCGCTCGGCTGACCTTCAGCGCCATGCTAAGAAGCATAACCCTAATGCGCAGAAGTTCGATTGCTGGGCCCCTGGGTGTGCGTATAATGGTGAAAGGGGCTTTTTGAGGCGCGATAAGTTGTGGAGTCATCAGCGCAGTCGCCACGGGGTGCCGTACTAAGTTGGCATCTATGTGGAAGTGAGGATTAGATGAGCGAGGTGGGAGATGGAAGATGGAAGTTGAGAGGAGGGGGACGTGACGAGGGTTTTCCGGATGGATGTTGGGCTGGCTTCGTAGCTATGGGGTTTAATGACTTTTGCTTTACTAGATTTACCGTGCTATCTTCTCTTTCAGTGTGTTTCAATGAGACCGGCTTCGACCTGCCTCTACATTCGAGACCTCCACCCTTCCTTCCCCCATTAAAACACTAGACAAGCCTCACTGTATGCACCAAAGCCCATGTGAACCGGTATAGGAGCCAACATCATGGGTATTGTCATTTAAAATCCGGGGAGCAGAAAACCCCCATCGAGGGAAAAACCCGCGTTCTATATCTACAAATGTCCTCGCTCGCTCCGGCGCAATCATGAAACAAACGCTCATGCAGACAACCTCATCAAGACGCCGAGGCCTCCGTTGACTTCTCCTTATGATGGCCGTGATGAGACCCATGATGATGTGACGACGACGCCGCCGCCGCCGCCGCCGAATCCTCCTTCTTCGCCTTCTTGTCTTTCTTTTCGTCTTTGCCCTTTTTGGCCGCCGCTTCGGCCATGAGTTGCTCGAAGGCCATATAGTCGCCTTCTTCGTCCGGGTCGCGTTTAGCCTGTCACGGGTGTTGGTATGATGCGATTTTCAATTCTTGGGGGATGATAAGTTCTTGTGGGGGGTGTATAAAGGGGAATGCGTACATTTTGATAAATCGTGCCTGAGATAACGAGGGCTTGGGCGCGCTCGATCCGTTTGTCCATCTTGACGCTCCGGTCATTGAGCACTCTGTCACAGACGTCTCTCAGCACGCCTTGGATTTCGTATTTGCTCCCCTTCCACGCGGCGGCGAGGATCTTGCCCGTGACTTTTTTCTCGTATTCCGCTTTCTTTTCGTCGGTCCAGTCGTCGCCGCCTTTTTCTTCCATCTTGGCCATCTCTTCCATGGTCATTTGCGCGTCGATGGCGGTGGAGATGGTGTTCCAGGTTTCCTTCGCGAGGGTGCCCTTGTCCTTGAGGCGGGAGAAGAAGCCGGAGATGCCGAGGAATTTTTGGGATTTGAGGAACGAGGAGGCTTTTTGGAGGTAGGTGGATCCGATTGCGTGGAGGATTTCGAGGCCGAAGGATTCCATTTTGAGGTTTTCGACTTCGAGGCGGGTTTTTTCTTGGAAGGCTTTCGTTACGTCGTTGCCTTTGTCGGTTTCGGTCCAGATGCTTATGCGGTCGAGGAGTTTCTTGGCGAGGGTTTCGACTCTTTCGTCTCGTATTCGTTTTCGTTCGGCTTCGTAGGCGGCGAGTTCTTCTCGTTGCTCTTTTGAGAGACCACCCTTCTTCTTCTCTTTCTTTCGTAACTCCTTTTCCTCGGCTGTGAGCCCCGCCGCGTCCATTCGCGCGTCCTCTTCTGACTTGTCCATTATAGCTTGCTGGCCTGGACGCCGTCGTGGTGTTGATGTGCCTGAAGTTGAGCCCGCACTTTCGTACATAGGTGTTTGTAAATCGGCCGTTTTCGCATCTGGGGTAGTATGAGTTGCTGCATGATCTCCTGTGGTATATGCAGGAGGCGCCTCGGAGGATGACGTCTTGCGGCTGGAACCTTTCTTCTCCCCGTCTTTCGATGATTCGGCCTGATCTTTGGTATGTAACTTTGCGTCAGCAGACTCGGCCAGCTCCTCTTCCTCCATTTGCTTCATCGTAATATCCATGGTTTTCGTCAGATCCTTCATCAGCGATATCTCGCCGATCAGGTCGACAAAGGCTTCCCCGCCGAATATCATGCCAAAGAACTCCGCAGGATCCTCGAAGCCTCCGCCAGGCACGGCTTGTTCCTTGCCGAACTTGTCATATTGCCTTCGTAGATCGTCGTTGCTCAGTACTTGGTATGCTTCGCCGATAGCTTGAAAGCGAGCATGCGCTGTCTCGTCTCCCGGGTTTTTGTCCGGGTGTGTCGTTATCGCGAGTCTCCTGTAAGCCTTCTTGATGTCGAGCTCTGAGGCATTCGTCGGAACACCGAGGGCATCGTAATACGTCGTGTCCACTACCATGGCGCCTGAGATCTTGATAGATGTAGATCGTGTCTTCCCAGTACGCCCCAGTGTTGTCTAATGGGAGGGACGTCAGCAGCAAACCAGGATTTGTATGAGCGTGGCTAAGGCTGGACAACAACGAGGCCTATCAAGAGTGTCACGTGTTAGTGTCACGTGTGTTTGCAATGATGCAGCGTTCCTGGCCGCGTCAATCCCACTGGATCAGCTCAGCCCATCGGCGCTGGACGGGCCGAGATCAAAGAGCCTAGTGCCAAGGGGTCCGTAGCTCGTCGCATCAATTGCATCTGGGCTGAGGCTGGCCAAGAAAGTGTCAAAGACCCTTACGAGTAAGATGCGGAGAGCAGAAAGCTTTCTTCCATTCCCACCCTGCCGTGCCTGCCACCCTCTCCACACTCCTACTACTCCATCCCTCGACCCCCACCTCCCTGCAATCCTAGATTTTCCGTTCCTTAGACTTTGTTCGTGTTCACGCTGTTTTCCCTTCAGAACACTCCAAGACCCGTGGATTCGAGCTTCTGGCAGCTCAATTCCCTCCTGAAACCCCTACAGGAAACAGCCCCACACAGACTTCGTCTACTCTCACTTTACGCGCAGAAATGGTGGCTGTCTCACAGGTCCTCTATTACATCCTCCATGCCTCGGAGCTAAGGGCAATCATCCAATGGTACGACCAAGTTTTCTGTATCTACACGCGTCGAATACTAAATTCATGCAGGAAAACATGGCATGATGCGCCGCACATTCGTGATGAAGAGAAGGAATCAGAAACACTCAAGGAATGCTTCAGATTCCTTGACATGACCAGCCGCAGCTTCAGCACTGTCATCCAAGAGCTCCACCCAGAACTCATGGTCCCTGTTGCACTTTTCTACTTGATCCTGCGAGGCCTGGACACTGTCGAGGATGACATGACTATACCACTGCAAAAGAAGGATCCAATATTGAGGAATTTCCATACACTTATAGAGCAACCAGGGTGGACTTTCGATGGCAACGGCCCGGACGAAAAGGACAGGGAATTACTTGTCAAGTTCAATGTCGTTATCGAGGAATTCATGAAAGTGAAGCCGGAATATCGGACGATCATAAAGGACATTACGAGAAAAATGGGCCACGGCATGGCAGACTACTGCAAGAAAGCGGAGGACAACAATAGTGATCTGCAGACGGTCAAGGATTATGATCTTTACTGCCATTATGTTGCCGGACTTGTTGGAGAAGGCCTAACCCGCATGTTTGTCGAGAGTAAACTTGCGAACCCCGCACTATCGGACAGACCACATCTACAGGAGTCAATGGGGCTCTTCCTCCAGAAGACGAACATCATTCGAGACATCAAAGAAGACTTTGACGACAAGCGAAGATTCTGGCCAAAGGAGATCTGGTCCAAGCATGTCGACAAGTTCGAGGATTTGTTCGAGCCCGAGAACTTGGAGAAGGCCCTCAATTGCAGTTCTGAGATGGTTTTAGATGCTTTGGCTCATGCGGACGAATGTCTCTTCTATCTCGCCGGCTTGAAAGAGCAAAGCGTTTTCAACTTTGCGGCAATCCCTCAAGCAATGGCTATCGCGACGCTAGATCTTGTGTTCCGAAATCCCAAGATCTTCCGTACGAACGTCAAGATCACCAAAGGTCAAGCTTGCCGGATCATGTTGGATTCTACCCAAAGCCTGAGCAAGGTCTGCGACACGTTTCGGATGTACGCGCGGAGTATCCACAAGAAGAACACTCCAAAAGATCCAAACTTCCTGAAGATCAGCATTGCCTGTGGCAAGGTGAGTGTGATTGCTGTACCATTGAAGAGTATATCTTAACCTCTGAGCCAGATCGAGCAATTCATTGAGTCCCTCTTCCCATCGCAAAGTCCAGAGGCTGTCATACGCAAACAGAATTCAGAGCCTGAGCCTGATGAAGCGGCAGCGTCAGAAGCTAAACGGGTAAAGCAGTTGCCGTTTGATTGAGATAGATCACTACTAACACGCGTAGGATACGATTTACATGTTGGCTGTTGTCATGGGGACCCTTTTCGTTCTCTCACTGATGATGGTATGCACACAATCAGATCCTCTGCTATCTCGATGGGGTACTGATACTGTGAATAGATCGGTATTGCAATATGTTTCGGTGCGAGGTTCGATATGGTCTTCTCCGAGCTGAGCGCGAAGTTTTTGAGCCCGTCAGCACCCAGTGCTGTAGAGTCGGTCAAGGAGTCCTATAATCGCGGCGAGCTCTAGCAATTTTTATTCTTTTGCACGGACGATACCTCCTGGATGTACTGTACGATATAGGTAAGAATACGTCGTGATTGTCTATGATTCTTTTCATTGTACTACTTGTTTATTACATGAGTTCAATATCTAGAAGGTTTATATGCTCTTATGGTTCACATTGAATTTATTGGTCCTGCTAGCTCTGCGATACCTGACGTCGACCATGGTTGTCAGCCATAGCACGGATGTCAAATTGCAACTACGCCCTATTACTGGTGTCTGTTGTGCCGAAGATGTGCTTATAATAAATTTATGCATAATCCAGTGATGGTCACGCAAGGACCATGACTTTAACGGCCAGCTGTTGTTGGCATAACTTGCGGGGATGCAAACATAATCGCTATGGACGCATGTTGGGGGTATTCTGAACTTCCACTGTCACTACTCATGGCGTCGGTTGCAGAATCAGCATCATTCGGGAGGGCATCATCCGGGAGGGCATCGTTCGGGAGGGCATCATTCGGGAGGGCATCATTCGAGAGGGCATCATTTGAGAGGGCATCATTCGAGAGGGCATCATTCGGGAGGGACAACGTACACTACGTGTGCATATGTCCCTACGATTTCTCATTATGCTATAGCAGACCCGGCTTCACAAGACATAACTCCCTCGAAGGAGGGCTTTTGCTCGGCCACTGGCCGCAAATGGCTGAGAATCAGCACATACGTGAAAAACCTTCTTTCCTCCATCACTCATGGACTGGTCACTTCGAAAGCTCATGCAGGAATACCACTTTATGTTCAAGGAGAGTACATATACATTGTTGAAACCCCGAGCTTATATGTAAGCCTGGGATTAAAGTGCGCTCTTGCAGTTGATGGTGGCGGATGGTTTCGAGCAGCACATTGAAGCCGCTGGATGACCGCCTTTTACTTCAAGTAGTTTCTTGCTTATCTGCAAGATCGCTCACGTCATGACCATATGCCTGAAAGATATTCCCCACTTGTTCCTTGTGCGGCTTGGAGGACCCGAGAACTTCTTCAAATTCAGGAAAATTTCCTAGGTCCTCCGCGCGAGGCCATACTCTACAGAACTGGAGAGGTGATCGCTGTGTGCTGGTCGAATGGCGTGGCAGATTTGATACGAATTGAATTTCACTGGCCTTCCTACCTCCGGGTTTTGTGGATCCGCATCCCGTTATCCTTAAGTCCCGCGCTCTTTGCCCCAATCAGTAACATCGATCCACTGATTTGTTGTCCCAGAGTCTGATAGGCGCCGATTCATACATACTCTGTAAGGGAGGTCCATCGTAGATCACGATTCACGGATTGTTTTGCAGACCATGTCAGAGGGGCTCCTTTTAGCACATTGTGCATATCCAGAGTCGAGCACCTTGTCGTAGAAGATTGTGGCTGAAGAGGAGAAGTGCGGAGAGTGGACTGCACTATGGCGTTCTGCCCAAGGCATGCCTGAGGCCCAACTGGACGAGAGGTTAATATGGCGCGAAGGCGAAGCGCTAAAAGCGGACCCCTCAAGGCGGCGTGGACGGGATTCAAGCAACGTCAATGCTCAATGCTCCGCCTGAGCACAGCCGGCCTGCACCGAATCCACCGCCAACGGTCCTCCTCCCTGGGCATGCTCCTTACGGGTACTCGTACACCTTTGCTGGCCTCAAAAGTTCCAGTCCGTCCCGGATAACAGATAACAGAAGTCAATATCGCTATGTGGCCGTCGAACAGGCCATCTCGGTGCTAACACTCTTCCATTTGACTTCCACCCGCCATTCAATTCACTATCGCGCCTTATCGCGAGACCACATATGCCTCTAACCACCACCGCCCTTCTACTGACTTCTTCTCTGATTCTATCATACCATTGCGACCATGTTCGCCGACCTCACCCCTCCGGGACCGCCCACCAGCGTCTGCTCCTCGACGTCGCCCTCAATCATACCCAGATCCCGAATCGACTCCTTCCACAAGCTACTAGCGATACAGAAGCTTCGAACGAAGAAATCGCCGACGTGGCTTGCACAAGATGGCGATCTGGCCCAGTTGCCTCCGTGTGTCCTGCGAAGCGTACCACAGTCCGCCTGGCAGACGAACGCAGATGTCCCAGTGGAGAGCCCGTCATTACCGGAGAGTCCAGCGGAGTCGACACCGCTGAGAACACAGTTTATGGATCTGCCAGTGGAGATACATGAGGGCATAATCGACCATTTATATGGAATTCTTGGGTCTACATCTTCATCGGCGGCAGGCTCGGTACATGTTCTGAAGAACTGGAGTAATGCCATGCGCCATCCAAGGCGGAGGCAGCTCTCAGACTTGACTCTAGTCTCACCCACCTGGCGTCGAATCATCCAAGAGAGACTATACCGGCACAGTAAGTTGACATGCGCTGCTTGTTCAAAGAGGGACAACCGAAGGCGGTCGTGCATTCAGCTAATCCGGTGCAATAGTTAAGATAAAAGGGACGAAAGCTGGGTTAGAGGAATGTGGGGATTGGTTCTTGCTCCACACCCATCTACAACCATATGTGCGACACATCGAAGTCTGGGTACCTGTGTGGGAGAAGAGAGCCGGCATTTGCACCCACCTCATTGGGTCCGATCCATCACCTACCGGGAGACATCGATCACGTGCCATCGTCAGCACACTGGTAACTACGAATACGACAAGCTTTGAAGAAACCAACAACATCAACCTCGCATACAGGCTGGCATCACACAACGCCACCATAAGCGAGATATTCCACTGCATAAAGTGCCTCTTCCCCGAAGCATGCATTCTCACAATCGAAGGCGGCCACTGCAAAAAACCCCCAATGATCCAACATTTCCGGGAAACCAGTCCCCTGCATCCCACCACCCCCAGACTCGCCGTCCTCCCCAGCATCCGCACCCTCATCCTCAAAGGCGCCTGGAACATCATGCGCGACGACTCCCACTTCCGCAACCTCTCCCTCGCCCTCCCCAACATGCGCGAATGGCACTGCACCTACGCCAAGCCGAAAACCAACGCCTACAAAACCATCTGCACCGTGCTGCAAACCTTCCCGCCCACCCTCACGCACATCAACATCTGCCTCGAAGGGTTCTACGGCAAAGAATCCGCCTCCCCCTACAAATGGCGCAACCTGTACTCCTCCCACCACATCTGCCACTACCTGGGCCGCGTCGCCCCGCAACTCGAAGCCCTCACCTTCACCGGCCGCATCTGCGGCGCCTTTTTCGCCTCCGCCTGCCACGCCGCTACTCTCACGGGGCGCAACACCTCGCGTCTCCAATCGCTCGACCTCATCGTCAAGAACTGCTGCCGCCCCGCCAGCGTCTGGAACGACGGCACGGGCATCTCGAATTGGGCTTTCATCCAAGCTTTCGAGGCGCTTGTCGTGGCGGGGGTCAAATCTTTGGCTACGCTCACCAGGTTGTCGACAATGCGGATTCGCTTTATCGATCTCGATACGCCGTGTCCGTTGCTCAATCCGTACTTTCAACTCAACGGGGATGAATGTACGGGCATTTGGAGCGAGGAGATTCTGGGGCTGTTGGAGAGGGCGAGGCCGGGAGTGGGGTTTGAGGAACTTTGTGAGGGGTTGGGCGGGTTGGGGGTCGATAAGGAGGGGAGGGTGGAGGAGAGGGGGAGGGGGAGGG